>JADLZK010000161.1:0-20162 GCA_015847255.1 Hyparrhenia diplandra
CTTAACCTATCCACACTAAGTTTCTATGTACCTTTCATGTCGTTCCTTCTTGTTTTGAGACGGAGGGTCGACATAAAGATTTTCGATGGAATTCCAAGATTTCTTTCGAAACAAGTGCTACGTTGAGGCCTATGACAAGTGATTCTTAGAAAAACTCTCTAATGGTCCACTTGTTCAAATCACGTTCTCTAGGGCGAGGCATTTGATTCCACAACCGTGAAAAAAGTCTAGCTCGATTCTATATCCGGATTGGAAACTTCTCTATGTTTTGAGTTCACGTAGAAATCAACGCCGGCAGCCGCTAATGTCACATCTAGAAACATATATTAACGGTTGGGAAATGCAATGTAATTGATCCTACCATCATCTAACCTATCCACACTAAGTTTCTATGTACCTTTAGGTAATGGATTCCTCTTCTTGTTTGATGAGGTCGCATAAAGATTTTCGATGGAATTCCAAGATTTCACTCTAAACAAGTGCTACGTTGAGGCCTATGACAAGTGATTCTTAGAAAAACTCTCTAATGGTCCACTTGTTCAAATTTAGGTTCTCTAGGGCGAGGCATTTGATTCCACTACTACGAAAAAGTCTAGCTCGATTCTATATCGGATTGGAAACTTCTCTATGTTTTGAGTTCACGTAGAAATGAACGACGCCAGCCAGATTCAGCCTGGGCACATTTAACGGTAAAAACCGAAAATCAGCCAACGAAACATTAAACCGAAATATATCGGTTTTTGGTTTTTCGGTTCGGCCGCTTTTTTTGTATTTGGCAAAAACCGATGGATTTCGGCTTGGTGTTCGGTTTTGGGTTCAAACCGAAACGAACACCGATGGAAACCGTCAGATTCGTAATCTGTGCCGCCCTGCCTGCGTCGTGCGTCCTTGTCTTGCAAATCGCAACCGCATGGAGGCATTTGCTGGCCCAAGCCCATCACGTAGACACCGAAAGGAAAGAAGCAAAGCAATCCCGTGACCCACCATCTAGTCGTCTCTCTCTCTCTCCTTTATCCCAATTCCCCAATCTTTTCTTCTCAGTTCTTCTCTCGTGTGAGCCATAGCTCGTGAGTCCGCATTCTGGATCTCCCATAACTACACTACTTAAAACCAATCTAAAGCAAAGAAATCGTGAGCACATAGGCGCATACCATGCGGCCACTTGATCTGAATTGCACGAACACCTACAGCGGCGCATCGCGCGGGTTCGACGCCGGCGGCGTGTTGTAGAGGATGTATCGGAAGGCCGCATCTTGGGGTCGGTGGCGGAGGGGGCTGTGGCCGTCGCTGGGCAGCGCGTGGCGCCGTGATGATTGATGAGCGCATGGAGCTTGGGCGGCGGCAGCATGGCGTCGTTGTGCGCCGCGACGGCCTTCCGCCTAGTACGGCTTCGGATCCTCGGTGAACTTCCCGGAAACCCAACACGAATCCGGAAGAAACCGACACAATCGAAGTACTCGGTTTCTCTATTTTTGCTAAACCGATCGGTTCCCATCCCTTCCCAAACCGAGAAGTTTGCTAGCACCGAACAACCGGGGCCGAATTGTCGGTTGAAAACCGATTAGGTTCTGACGGCGGGCCGCTAATGTCACATCTAGAAACATATATTAACGGTTGGGGAATGCAATGTAATTGATCCTACCATCATCTAACCAATCCACCCTAACTTCCTATGTACCTTTCATTGCCGTTCCCCTTTTTGTTTCGGTATGTAGGTCGACACGAGAGATTTTCGATGGAGTTCCATGATTTCCTCTAAACTAGTGCTACTTTGAGGCCTATGACAAGTGATTTTTAGAAAAACTCTCTAATGGTCCACTTGTTCAAATTTAGTTTCTCTAGGGCGAGGCATTTGATTCGCAACTGCGAAAAAAAGTCTAGCTCGATTCTATAGCCGATTGGAAACTTCTCTTAACCTATCCACCGTAACTTTCTATGTACCTTTCATGTCGTTCCCCTTCTTCTTTCGGTATGGAGGTCGACACAAAGATTTTTGATGGAATTCCAAGATTTCACTCTAAACAAGCGCTACTTTGAGGCCTATGACAAGTCATTCTTAGAAAAAAAGTCTCTAATGGTCCAATTGATCAGATTTAGGTTCTCTTGGGTGAGGCATTTGATTCCACAACCGCGAAAAAAATGTCTAGCTCGATTCTATATCGGATTGGAAACTTCTCTTTGTTTTGAGTTCACGTAGAAATCAACGCCGGCGTGGTCGCTAATGTCACATCCGAAACATATATTAACGGTTGTGGAATGCAATGTAATTGATCCTACCAACATCTAACCAATCCACCCTAACTTCCTATGTACCTTTCGTGCCGTTCCCCTTCTTGTTTCGGCACGTAGGTTGACACAGAGATTTTCGATGGAATTTCATGATTTCACTCTAAACAAGCGCTACTTTGAGGCCTGTGACAAGTGATTTTTAGAAAAACTCTCTAATGGTCCACTTGTTCAAATTTAGGTTCTCTAGGGTGAGGCATTTGATTCCACAACCGCGAAAAGTCGAGCTCGATTCTATATCCGGATTGAAAACTTCTCTTTGTTTTGAGTTCGCGATGAAATCAACGCCCCGCGATCCCCTAATGTCACATCCGAAACATATATTAACGGTTGGGGGACGCCATGTAATTGATCCTACCATCATCTAACCTACCCACCCTAACTTTTCTATGTACCTTTTCGTGTCGTTCCCTTCTTGTTTTGGTACGGAGGGTCGACACAACGATTTTCGATGGAATTCCAAGATTTCACTCTAAACAAGCTACTTTGAGGCCTATGACAAGTGATTCTTAGAAAAACTCTCTAATGGTCCAATTGTTCAAATTTAGGTTCTCTAGGGGAGGCATTTGATTCCACAACCGCGAAAAGTCTAGCTCGATTCTATAGCCGATTGGAAACTTCTCTTAACCTATCCACCCTAACTTCCTATGTACCTTTTCGTGTCGTTCCCGTTCTTGTCTCGATGACGGAGGTCGACATAAAGATTTTCGATGGAATTCAAGATTTCACTCAAAACAAGTGCTACGTTGAGGCCTATGACAAGTGATTCTTAGAAAAAACTCTCTAATGGTCCACTTGTTCAAATTTAGGTTCTCTAGGGCGAGGCATTTGATTCCACAACCGCGAAAAAGTCTAGCTCGATTCTATATCCGGATTGGAAACTTCTCTTAACCTATCCACCCTAACTTCCTATGTACCTTTCGTGTCGTTCCCCTTCTTGTTTTGGCACGGAGGTCGACACAAAAGATTTTCGATGGAATTCCAAGATTTCACTCTAAACAAGCCCTACTTTGAGGCCTATGACAAGTGATTCTTAGAAAAAGTCTCTAATGGTCCACTTGTTCAAATTTAGGTTCTCTAGGGCGAGGCATTTGATTCCACTACTACGAAAAAAGTCTAGCTCGATTCTATATCCGGATTGGAAACTTCTCTATGTTTTGAGTTCACGTAGAAATGAACGCCCGTTCCATTCAGCATCTGGGCACATTTTAACCGAAAACCGAAAATCAAAGCCGATCCTAGAACATCTAACCAATCCGAAATATTTCGGTTTTTAGGTTTTTCGGTTCGGCTTCCGTTTTTGTATTTGGCAAAACCGATGGTTCTCTAGAGGTGTTCGGTTTTGGGTTCAAATTGAACCGAACACCGATGGAAACCGAGTTCTGTAACTTCGTGCCGCCGCCAAAAGGTCCGTGCGTCCTTGTCTTGCAAATCGCAACCGCATGGCGGCGCATTTGGCCTAAGCCCATTCGTAGACACCGAAAGGAAAGAAGCAAAGCAATCCGTGACCCACCATCTAGTCGTCTCTCTCTCTCTCCTTTATCCCAATTCCCAATCTTGTTCTTCTCCGTTCTTCTCTCGTGAGCCATAGCTCGTGAGTTCGCAATCTGGATCTCCCATAACTACACTTTGAAAACCAATCTAAAGCAGCAAATCGTGAGCACATAGGCGCATACCAAAAAGTCTGGAATTGCACGAACACCTGGCGACGCAGCTCGCGATTCGCGACAGCGGCGGCGGCGTGTTGTAGAGGATGTGTACGCGCGCACTTGGGGGGCTGGTGGCGGTGCGGGGCTGTGGGCGAGCAAGCGTGAGCGCCGTGATGATTAATGAGCGCATGGAGCTTGGGCTAGCAGCGACGAGCGTCGTTAATGCGCACGGCCTTCAGCTAGGTACGGCGACTTCGGATCCCGGTGAACCGGGAAAACCGAACACCGAACGGAAGAAACCGACAATCAAGTACTTCGGTTTCTCTATTTTTGCTAAACCGTCGGTTCCCATCCCTTCCCAAACCGAAGTTTGCTAGCACCGAACAACCGAACCGAATTGCCGGTTGAAAACCGATTGCCCAGCTGACCGCAGTCGCTAATGTCACATCTAGAAACATATATTAACGGTTGGGGAATGCAATGTAATTGATCCTACCATCATCTAACCAATCCACCCTAACTTCCTATGTACCTTTTCGTGTCGTTCCTTTTTTTTGTTTCGGTATGTAGGTGCGACCACGAGTAGATTTTCGATGGAGTTCCATGATTTCACTCTAAACTAGTGCTACTTTGAGGCCTATGACAAGTGATTTTTAGAAAAAACTCTCTAATGGTCCACTTGTTCAAATTTAGTTTCTCTAGGGCGAGGCATTTGATTCCACAAGCCGCGAAAAAGTCTAGCTCGATTCTATAGCAGATTGGAAACTTCTCTTAACCTATCCACCGTAACTTTCTATGTACCTTTCATGTCGTTCCCCTTCTTCTTTGGTATGGAGGGTCGACACAAAGATTTTTGATGGAATTCCAAGATTTCACTCTAAACAAGCGCTACTTTGAGGCCTATGACAAGTCATTCTTAGAAAAAGTCTCTAATGGTCCACTTGATCAAATTTAGGTTCTCTTGGGTGAGGCATTTGATTCCACAACCGCGAAAAAGTCTAGCTCGATTCTATATCCGGATTGGAAACTTCTCTTTGTTTTGAGTTCACGTAGAAATCAACGCCAGCAGTCGCTAATGTCACATCCAGAAACATATATTAACGGTTGTGGAATGCAATGTAATTGATCCTACCAACATCTAACCAATCCACCCTAACTTCCTATGTACCTTTCGTGCCGTTCCCCTTCTTGTTTCGGCACGTAGGTTGACACAGAGATTTTCGATGGAATTTCATGATTTCACTCTAAACAAGTGCTACTTTGAGGCCTGTGACAAGTGATTTTTAGAAAAACTCTCTAATGGTCCACTTGTTCAAATTTAGGTTCTCTAGGGTGAGGCATTTGATTCCACAACCGCGAAAAAGTCGAGCTCGATTCTATATCCGGATTGGAAACTTCTCTTTGTTTTGAGTTCGCGATGAAATCAACGCCCGCAGTCCCTAATGTCACATCCAGAAACATATATTAACGGTTGGGGGACGCCATGTAATTGATCCTACCATCATCTAACCTACCCACCCTAACTTTCTATGTACCTTTCGTGTCGTTCCCCTTCTTGTTTTGGTACGGAGGTCGACACAACGATTTTCGATGGAATTCCAAGATTTCACTCTAAACAAGCGCTACTTTGAGGCCTATGACAAGTGATTCTTAGAAAAAAAAACTCTCTAATGGTCCAATTGTTCAAATTTAGGTTCTCTAGGGGAGGCATTTGATTCCACAACCGCGAAAAAGTCTAGCTCGATTCTATAGCAGATTGGAAACTTCTCTTAACCTATCCACCCTAACTTCCTATGTACCTTTCGTGTCGTTCCCGTTCTTGTCTCGGTACGGAGGTCGACATAAAGATTTTCGATGGAATTCCAAGATTTCACTCAAAACAAGTGCTACGTTGAGGCCTATGACAAGTGATTCTTAGAAAAAACTCTCTAATGGTCCACTTGTTCAAATTTAGGTTCTCTAGGGCGAGGCATTTGATTCCACAACCGCGAAAAAGTCTAGCTCGATTCTATATCCGGATTGGAAACTTCTCTTAACCTATCCACCCTAACTTCCTATGTACCTTTCGTGTCGTTCCCCTTCTTGTTTCGGTACGGAGGTCGACACAAAGATTTTCGATGGAATTCCAAGATTTCACTCTAAACAAGCCCTACTTTGAGGCCTATGACAAGTGATTCTTAGAAAAAGTCTCTAATGGTCCACTTGTTCAAATTTAGGTTCTCTAGGGCGAGGCATTTGATTCCACTACTACGAAAAAAGTCTAGCTCGATTCTATATCCGGATTGGAAACTTCTCTATGTTTTGAGTTCACGTAGAAATGAACGCATGGCAGTTCAGCTAAGGCACATTTTAACCGAAAAACGAAAATCAAAGCGAACCGGCGAAACCGAACCGAAATATCGGTTTTTCGGTTTTTCGGGTTCGGCTTCGCTTTTGTATTTGGCAAAACCGATGGTTCGGCTTGGTGTTCGGTTTTTGGGTTCAAACCGAACCGAACACCCGATGGAAACCGAAGTCTCAGAAGCGTGCGCCGCCACTCGCGTCCGTGCGTCCCTTGTCTTGCAAATCGCAACCGCATGGCAGCAGGCCTGGCCCAAGCCCATCACGTAGACACTGAAAGGAAAGAAGCAAAGCAATCCCGTGACCCACCATCTAGTCGTCTCTCTCTCTCTCCTTTATCCCAATTCCCAATCTTGTTCTTCTCCGTTCTTCTCGTCGTGAGCCATAGCTCGTGAGTCTCGCAATCTGGATCTCCCATAACTACACTACGAAACCAATCCAGCGAGAAATCGTGAGCACATAGGCGCACCGCGGCGTCGGAGTTTCGACCCTTGCACGAACACCTACGGCGACGCAGCTCCGCGGGTTCCGGTTAAGCGGCGGCGTGTTGTAGAGGATGTGCACGCCTTGGCGCACCTTGGGCCGGTGGCGGCCGGTGCGGGCCGAGCAAGCGTGAGCGCGGAAGTGATTAATGAGCGCATGGAGCTTGGGCGGCAGCGACGTGGCGTCGCAGCGCACGGCTCGCCAGCTAGGTTTCGGCGACTACGGATCCTCGGTGAACCGGGGAAACCGAACACCGAACGGAAGAAACCGACACCGAAGTACTCGGTTTCTCTATTTTTGCTAAACCGATCGGTTCCCATCCCTTCCCAAAACCGAAGTTTGCTAGCACCGAACAACCGAACCGAATTGTCGGTTGAAAAACCGATTGCCCAGTGACCGGCGATCGCTAATGTCACATCTAGAAGCATATATTAACGGTTGGGGAATGCAATGTAATTGATCCTACCATCATCTAACCAATCCACCCTAACTTCCTATGTACCTTTCGTGTCGTTCCCTTTTTTTTGTTTTGTATGTAGGTCGATTACGTAGATTTTCGATGGAGTTCCATGATTTCACTCTAAACTAGTGCTACTTTGAGGCCTATGACAAGTGATTTTTAGAAAAAACTCTCTAATGGTCCACTTGTTCAAATTTAGTTTCTCTAGGGCGAGGCATTTGATTCCACAGCTGCGAAAAGTCTAGCTTCGATTCTATAGCCAGATTGGAAACTTCTCTTAACCTATCCACCGTAACTTTCTATGTACCTTTCATGTCGTTCCCTTCTTCTTCTTTCGGTATGGAGGTCGACACAAAGATTTTTGATGGAATTCCAAGATTTCACTCTAAACAAGCGCTACTTTGAGGCCTATGACAAGTCATTCTTAGAAAAAGTCTCTAATGGTCCACTTGATCAAATTTAGGTTCTCTTGGGTGAGGCATTTGATTCCACAACAAAAAAAAGTCTAGCTTCGATTCTATATCGGATTGGAAACTTCTCTTTGTTTTGAGTTCACGTAGAAATCAACGCCGGCCGATCGCTAATGTCACATCGAAACATATATTAACGGTTGTGGAATGCAATGTAATTGATCCTACCAACATCTAACCAATCCACCCTAACTTCCTATGTACCTTTCGTGCCGTTCCCCTTCTTGTTTTCCGCACGTAGGTTGACACTGAAGATTTTCGATGGAATTTCATGATTTCACTCTAAACAAGTGCTACTTTGAGGCCTGTGACAAGTGATTTTTAGAAAAACTCTCTAATGGTCCACTTGTTCAAATTTAGGTTCTCTAGGGTGAGGCATTTGATTCCACAACCGCGAAAAAGTCGAGCTCGATTCTATATCCGGATTGGAAACTTCTCTTTGTTTTGAGTTCGCGATGAAATCAACGCCCATGATCCCCTAATGTCACATCCGAAAACATATATTAACGGTTGGGGGACGCCATGTAATTGATCCTACCATCATCTAACCTACCCACCCTAACTTTCTATGTACCTTTAGGTGTCGTTCCCCTTCTTGTTTTGGTGCGGAGGGGTCGACACAACGATTTTCGATGGAATTCCAAGATTTCACTCTAAACAAGCGCTACTTTGAGGCCTATGACAAGTGATTCTTAGAAAAAACTCTCTAATGGTCCAATTGTTCAAATTTAGGTTCTCTAGGGAGGCATTTGATTCCACAACCGCGAAAAAGTCTAGCTCGATTCTATAGCCGATTGGAAACTTCTCTTAACCTATCCACCCTAACTTCCTATGTACCTTTCGTGTCGCTCCCCGTTCTTGTTTTTCGTGCGGAGGTCGACATAAAGATTTTCGATGGAATTCCAAGATTTCACTCAAAACAAGTGCTACGTTGAGGCCTATGACAAGTGATTCTTAGAAAAAACTCTCTAATGGTCCACTTGTTCAAATTTAGGTTCTCTAGGGGAGGCATTTGATTCGACAACCGCGAAAAAGTCTAGCTCGATTCTATATCCGGATTGGAAACTTCTCTTAACCTATCCCACCTAACTTCCTATGTACCTTTAGGTAATCGTTCCCCTTCTTGTTTTGATGCGGAGGTCGACACAAAGATTTTCGATGGAATTCCAAGATTTCCTCTAAACAAGCCCTACTTTGAGGCCTATGACAAGTGATTCTTAGAAAAAGTCTCTAATGGTCCACTTGTTCAAATTTAGGTTCTCTAGGGCGAGGCATTTGATTCCACAACCACTTAAAAAAGTCTAGCTCGATTCTATATCCGGATTGGAAACTTCTCTTAACCTATCCACCCTAACTTCCTATGTACCTTTACCGTGCCGTTCCCCTTCTTGTTTTGATGCGTAGGTCGACACACAAAGATTTTCGATGGAATTCCATGATTTCACTCTAAACAAGTGCTACTTTGAGGCCTATGACAAGTGATTTTTAGAAAAACTCTCTAATGGTCCACTTGTTCAAATTTAGGTTTCTCTAGGGTGAGGCATTTGATTCCACAACCCGCGAAAAAAGTTTAGCTTCGATTCTATATCCGGATTGGAAACTTCTCTTTGTTTTGAGTTCGTTGATGAAATCAGCGCCCGCAGTCCCTAATGTCACATCGAAACATATATTAACGGTTGGGGAACGCCATGTAATTGATCCTACCATCATCTAACGTACCCACCCTAACTTCCTTGTCGTTCCCCATCTTGTTTTGGCACGGGAGGTCGACACAACGAGATTTTCAATGGAATTCCAAGATTTCACTCTAAACAAGCGCAACTTTGAGGCCTATGACAAGTGATTCTTAGAAAAAACTCTCTAATGGTCCACTTGTTCAAATTTAGGTTCTCTAGGGGGAGGCATTTGATTCCACAACCGTGAAAAAGTCTAGCTCGATTCTATATCCGGATTGGAAACTTCTCTTAACCTATCCACCCTAACTTCCTATCTACCTTTCGTGTCGTTCCCCTTCTTGTTTTTGATGGGAGGTCGACACAAATATTTTCGATGGAATTCCAAGATTTCACTCTAAACAAGCGCTACTTTGAGGCCTATGACAAGTGATTCTTAGAAAAACTCTCTAATAGTCCACTTGTTCAAATTTAGGTTCTCTAGTGTAGGGCATTTGATTCCACAACCGCGAAGAAGTCTAGCTCGTTTCTAAAAAGCCGGATTGGAAACTACTCTTTGTTTTGAGTTCGCGCTGAAATGAGAGAGAGCGGTCGTAATGTCACATCCGTAAACATATATTAACAGTTGGGGAACACAACGTAATTGATCCTGCCATCATCTAACCTATCCACCATAAATTCCTTGTACCTTTTCGTGTCGTTCCGCTTCTTGTTTTGATGCGGAGGTCAACACAAAGATTTTCGATGGAATTCCAAGACTTCACTCTAAACAAGCGCTACTTTGAGGCCTATGACAAGTGATTCTTAGAAAAACTCTCTAATGGTCCACTTGTTCAAATTTAGGTTCTCTAGGGTGAGGCATTTGATTCCACAACCGCGAAAAAAGTCTAGCTCGATTCTATAACCAGATTGGAAACTTCTCTTAACCTATCCACACTAAGTTTCTATGTACCTTTAGGTGTCGTTCCTCTTCTTGTTTTGATGCGAAGGTCGACATAAAGATTTTCGATGGAATTCCATGATTTCTCTCTAAACAAGTGCTACGTTGAGGCCTATGACAAGTGATTCTTAGAAAAACTCTCTAATGGTCCACTTGTTTAAATTTAGGTTCTCTAGGGCGAGGCATTTGATTCCACTACCGCGAAAAAGTCTAGCTTCGATTCTATATCCGGATTGGAAACTTCTCTATGTTTTGAGTTCACGTAGAAATGAACGCCGATCCCAGAGTTCAGCTTTGGGCACATTTTAACCGAAAACCGAAAATCAAGCGAACCGAACGAAACCGAACCGAAATATCGGTTTTTCGGTTCGGCTTCGGTTTTTGTATTTGGCAAAACCGATGGTTCGGCTTTCGGTGTTCGGTTTTTGGGTTCAAAACGAACCGAACACCCGATGGAAACCGGTTCGTAAGCGTGCCGCCCCTGCGTCCGCCCGCGTCCTTGTCTTGCAAATCGCAACCGCATGGCGGCAGCCCCGCCCAAGCCCATCACGTAGACACCGAAGGAAAGAAGCAAAGCAATCCGTGACCCACCATCTAGTCGTCTCTCTCTCTCTCCTTTATCCCAATTCCCAATCTTGTTCTTCTCCGTTCTTCTCTCGTGAGCCATAGCTCGTGAGTCCAATCTGGATCTCCCATAACTACACTACGAAACCAATCTAAAGCAGCAAATCGTGAGCACATAGGGCGATACCTGCGGCGGCAGATCTGAATTGCACGAACACCTACAGCGACGCAGCTCGCGGGTTCGACGGCCGGCGGCGGCGTGTTGTTGTAGAGGATGTGTCGCAGCGTACCTTGGGGGGGCTGGTGGCGATGCGGGGCTGTGGGCGAGCAAGCGTGAGCGCCGTGATGATTGATGAGCGCATGGAGCTTGGGCGAGCAGCGGACGGCGTCGTTGCGCACGGCCTTCATCTAGGTACGGCGACTATGGATCCTCGGTGAACTTCTCGGGAAACCGAACACCGAGCGGAAGAAACCAACACCGAAGTACTCGGTTTCTGTTTTTTTGCTAAACCGTCGGTTCCCATCCCTTCCCAAACCGAAGTTTGCTAGCTTAGAACAACCGAGCGAATTGTCGGTTGAAAACCGATTGCCCAGCTGACCAGCGGTCGCTAATGTCACATCTAGAAACATATATTAACGGTTGGGGAATGCAATGTAATTGATCCTACCATCATCTAACCAATCCACACTAACTTCCTATGTACCTTTCGTGCGTTCCCTTTTTGTTTTGTGTATGTAGGTCGACCACGAGAAGATTTTTGATGGAGTTCCATGATTTCACTCTAAACTAGTGCTACTTTGAGGCCTATGACAAGTGATTTTTAGAAAAACTCTCTAATGGTCCACATGTTCAAATTTAGTTTCTCTAGCGAGGCATTTGATTCCACAACCGCGAAAAAGTCTAGCTCGATTCTATAGCCAGATTGGAAACTTCTCTTAACCTATCCCAAGTAACTTTCTATGTACCTTTCATGTCGTTCCCTTCTTGTTTTGGTATGGTGGTCGACACAAAGATTTTCGATGGAATTCTAAGATTTCACTCTAAACAAGCGCTACTTTGAGGCCTATGACAAGTCATTCTTAGAAAAAAGTCTCTAATGGTCCACTTGATCAAATTTAGGTTCTCTTGGGTGAGGCATTTGATTCCACAACCGCGAAAAAGTCTAGCTCGATTCTATATCCGGATTGGAAACTTCTCTTTGTTTTGAGTTCACGTAGAAATCAACGCCCGGCGGTCGCTAATGTCACATCCGAAACATATATTAACGAGTTGTGGAATGCAATGTAATTGATCCTACCAACATCTAACCAATCCACCCTAACTTCCTATGTACCTTTCGTGCTTGGTTCCCCTTCTTGTTTCGGCACACGTAGGTTGACACTGAAGATTTTCGATGGAATTCCATGATTTCACTCTAAACAAGTGCTACTTTGAGGCCTGTGACAAGTGATTTTTAGAAAAACTCTCTAATGGTCCACTTGTTCAAATTTAGGTTCTCTAGGGTGAGGCATTTGATTCCACAACCGCGAAAAAAGTCGATCTCGATTCTATATCCGGATTGGAAACTTCTCTTTGTTTTGAGTTCGCGATGAAATCAGCGCCCGCCGATCCCTAATGTCACATCAAAAAAATATATTAACGGTTGGGGGGCGCCATGTAATTGATCCTACCATCATCTAACCTACCCACCTAACTTTCTATGTACCTTTTAGGTGTCGTTCCCCTTCTTGTTTCGGTAAGGAGGTCGACACAACGATTTTCGATGGAATTCCAAGATTTCACTCTAAACAAGCGCTACTTTGAGGCCTATGACAAGTGATTCTTAGAAAAAAGTCTCTAATGGTCCACTTGTTCAAATTTAGGTTCTCTAGGGTGAGGCATTTGATTCCACAACCGCGAAAAAGTCTAGCTTCGATTCTATAGCCGGATTGGAAACTTCTCTTAACCTATCCACACTAAGTTTCTATGTACCTTTAGGTGTCGTTCCCTTCTTGTTTTGATGCACGGAGGTCGACATAAAGATTTTCGATGAAATTCAAGATTTCACTCTAAACAAGTGCTACGTTGAGGCCGATGACAAGTGATTCTTAGAAAAACTCTCTAATGGTCCACTTGTTCAAATTTAGGTTCTCTAGGGCGAGGCATTTGATTCCACAAGCTGCGCGAAAAAGTCTAGCTCGATTCTATATCCGGATTGGAAACTTTTCTATGTTTTGAGTTCACGTAGAAATCAACGCCGCCAGAGTTGCTAATGTCACATCTAGAAACATATTTTAACGGTTGGGGAATGCAATGTAATTGATCCTACCATCATCTAACCAATCCACCCTAACTTCCTATGTACCTTTCGTTGCGTTCCCCTTTTTGTTTCGGTATGTAGGCGACCGCGAGAGATTTTTCGATGGAGTTCCATGATTTCACTCTAAACAAGTGGTACTTTGAGGCCTATGACAAGTGATTTTTAGAAAAACTCTCTAATGGTCCACTTGTTCAAATTTAGGTTTCTCTAGGGCGAGGCATTTGATTCCACAACCGTAAAAAAAGTCTAGCTCGATTCTATAGCCGCATTGGAAACTTACGTTAACCTATCCACCCTAACTTTCTATGTACCTTTCATGTCGTTCCCCTTCTTGTTTCGATGCGGAGGTCGACACAAAGATTTTCGATGGAATTCAAGATTTCACTCTAAACAAGCGCTACTTTGAGGCCTATGACAAGTGATTCTTAGAAAAAGTCTCTAATGGTCCACTTGTTCAAATTTAGGTTCTCTAGGGCGAGGCATTTGATTCCACAACCTCGAAAAAGTCTAGCTCGATTCTATATCCGGATTGGAAACTTCTCTTAACCTATCCACCCTAACTTCCTATGTACCTTTAGGTGTCGATTTCCCCATCTTGTTTGATGCGGAGGAGGTCGACACAAAAGATTTTTGATGGAATTCCAAGATTTCACTCTAAACAAGCGCCACTTTGAGGCCTATGACAAGTGATTCTTAGAAAAAGTCTCTAATGGTCCACTTGTTCAAATTTAGGTTCTCTAGGGTGAGGCATTTGATTCCACAACCGCGAAAAAGTCTAGCTCGATTCTATATCCGGGTTGGAAACTTCTCTATGTTTTGAGTTCACGTAGAAATCAACGCGCCGGCAGTCGCTAATGTCACATCTAGAAACATATATTAACGGTTGGGGAATGCAATGTAATTGATCCTACCATTATCTAACCAACCCACCCTAACTTCCTATGTACCTTTCGTGCCGTTCCCCTTTTGTTTTTGGTATGTAGGTAAAACCACGAGATTTTCGATGGAGTTCCATGATTTCACTCTAAACAAGTGCTACTTTGAGGCCTATGACAAGTGATTTTTAGAAAAACTCTCTAATGGTCCACTTGTTCAAATTTAGGTTCTCTAGGGCGAGGCATTTGATTCCACAACCCGCGAAAAAGTCTAGCTCGATTCTATAGCCAGATTGGAAACTTCTCTTAACCTATCCACCGTAACTTTTCTATGTACCTTTCATGGATTTCCCCTTCTTGTTTTGATGCGGAGGTCGACACAAAGATTTTTGATGGAATTCCAAGATTTCAGTCTAAACAAGCGCCACTTTGAGGCCTATGACAAGTGATTCTTAGAAAAAGTCTCTAATGGTCCACTTGTTCAAATTTAGGTTCTCTAGTTTGAGGCATTTGATTCCACAACCGTGAAAAAGTCTAGCTCGATTCTATATCCGGATTGAAACTTCTCTTTGTTTTGAGTTCACGTAGAAATCAATGCCCGTGATCGCTAATGTCACATCGAAACATATATTAACGGTTGTGGAATGTAATGTAATTGATCCTACCAACATCTACCAATCCACCTAACTTCCTATGTACCTTTTCGTGTCGTTCCCCTTCTTGTTTTGATGCGGAGGGTCGACACAAAGATTTTTGGTGGAATTCCAAGATTTCACTCTAAACAAGCGCTACTTTGAGGCCTATGACAAGTGATTCTTAGAAAAACTATCTAATAGTCCACTTGTCCAAATTTAGGTTCTCTAGTGTAGGGCATTTGATTCCCACAACCGCGAAGAAGTCTAGCTTCGTTTCTAAAGCCGGATTGGAAACTACTCTTTGTTTTGAGTTCGCGCTGAAATGAGAGTCGCAAGGTCCGTAATGTCACATCCAGAAAACATATATTAACGGTTGAGGGGGAACACAACGTAATTGATCTGCCATCATCTAACCTATCCATCGTAAATTCCTTGTACCTTTTCGTGTCGATTTCCGCTTCTTGTTTGGGTACGGAGGTCGACACAAAGATTTTCGATAGAATTCCAAGACTTCACTCTAAACAAAGCGTTACTTTGAGGCCTATGACAAGTGATTCTTAGAAAAACTCTCTAATGGTCTACTTGTTCAAATTTAGGTTCTCTAGGGTGAGGCATTTGATTCCACAACCGCTGAAAAAAGTCTAACTTTCGAATCTATGAACAGATTGGAAACTTCTCTTAACCTATCCACACTAAGTTTCTATGTACCTTTCATGTCATTCCCCCTTCTTATTTCAGACGGAGGTCGACATAAAGATTTTCGATGGAATTCCAAGATTTCACTCTAAACAAGTGCTACGTTGAGGCCTCACGACAAAGTGATTCTTAGAAAAACTCTCTAATGGTCCACTTGTTCAAATTTAGGTTCTCTAGGCGAGGCATTTGATTCCACAACCGCGAAAAAGTCTAGCTCGATTCTATAGCCCCGGATTGGAAACTTCTCTTAACCTATCCACCTTAACTTTCTATGTACCTTTCATGTCGTTCCCCTTCTTGTTTTTGATGCGGAGGTTCGACACAAAAGATTTTTCGATGGAATTCCAAGATTTCACTCTAAACAAGCGCTACTTTGAGGCCTATGACAAGTGATTCTTAGAAAAAGTCTAATGGTCCACTTGTTCAAATTTAGGTTCTCTAGGGCGAGGCATATGATTCCACAACCACGAAAAAGTCTAGCTCGATTCTATATCCGGATTGGAAACTTCTCTTAACCTATCCACCCTAACTTCCTATGTACCTTTCGTGTCGTTCCCCCTTCTTGTTTCTGATGCGGAGGTCGACACAAAGATTTTCGATGGAATTCCATGATTTCACTCTAAACAAGCGCCACTTTGAGGCCTATGACAAGTGATTCTTAGAAAAAAAAGTCTCTAATGGTCCACTTGTTCAAATTTAGGTTCTCTAGGGTGAGGCATTTGATTCCACAACCGCGAAAAAAGTCTAGCCTCGATTCTATATCCGGATTGGAAACTTCTCAATGTTTTGAGTTCCGTAGAAATCAACGCTAGCTAGTCGCTAATGTCACATCTAGAAACATATATTAACTAGGTTGGGGAATGCAATGTAATTAATCCTACCATCATCTAACCAATCCACCCTAACTTCCTATGTACCTTTCGTATGTCGTTCCCTTTTTTGTTTTGGTATGTAGGTCCACACGCAGATTTTCGATGGAATTCCAAGATTTCACTCTAAACAAGCGCTACTTTGAGGCCTATGACAAATGATTCTTAGAAAAACTATCCAATAGTCCACTTGTTCAAATTTAGGTTCTCTAGTGTAGGGCATTTAATTCCACAACCGCGAAGAAGTCTAGCTCGTTTCTAAAGCCGGATTGGAAACTACTCTTTGTTTTGAGTTCGCTGAAATGAGAAGGGATCAGTAATGTCACATCGAAACATATATTAACGGGTTGGGGAACACAACGTAATTGATCCCGCCAACATCTAACCTATCCATCGTAAATTTTTGTACCTTTGATGTCGTTCCGCTTCTAGTTTGGGTACGGAGGTCGACACAAAGATTTTCGATAGAATTCCAAGACTTCACTCTAAACAAGCGTTACTTTGAGGCCTATGACAAGTGACTCTTAGAAAAACTCTCTAGTGGTCTACTTGTTCAAATTTAGGTTCTCTAGGGTGAGGCATTTGATTCACACAACAGCGAAAAAAGTCTAGCTCGATTCTATAGACAGATTGGAAACTTCTCTTAACCTATCCACACTAAGTTTTCTATGTACCTTTCATGTCATTCCTTCTTATTTCTATGACGGAGGTCGACATAAAGATTTTTCGATGGAATTCCAAGATTTCACTCTAAACAAGTGCTACGTTGAGGCCTACGACAAGTGATTCTTAGAAAAAACTCTCTAATGGTCCACTTGTTCAAATTTAGGTTCTCTAGGGCGAGGCATTTGATTCCACAACCGCGAAAAAGTCTAGCTCGATTCTATAGCGGATTGGAAACTTCTCTTAACCTATCCACACTAACTTTCTATGTACCTTTCATGTCGTTCCCTTCTTGTTTCCCTGCACAGGAGGCCTAACACAAAGATTTTCGATGGAATTCCAAGATTTCACTCTAAACAAGCGCTACTTTGAGGCCTATGACAAGTGATTCTTAGAAAAAGTCTCTAATGGTCCACTTGTTCAAATTTAGGTTCTCTAGGCGAGGCATTTGATTCCACAACCACGAAAAAGTCTAGCTCGATTCTATATCCCGGATTGGAAACTTCTCTTAACCTATCCACCCTAACTTCCTATGTACCTTTCGTGTCGTTCCTTCTTGTTTGATGCGGAGGTCGAAGCACAAAGATTTTGATGGAATTCAAAGATTTCACTCTAAACAAGCGCCACTTTGAGGCCTATGACAAGTGATTCTTAGAAAAAGTCTCTAATGGTCCCACTTGTTCAAATTTAGGTTCTCTAGGGTGAGGCATTTGATTCCACAACCGCAGTGAAAAAGTCTAGCTCGATTCTATATCCGGATTGGAAACTTCTCTATGTTTTGAGTTCACGTAGAAATCAACGCCGGCAGCCGCTAATGTCACATCTAGAAACATATATTAACGGTTGGGGAATGCAATGTAATTGATCCTACCATCATCTAACCAATCCACCCTAACTTAAGGCACCTTTCGTGTCGTTCCCCTTCTTGTTTAGGTGGGAGGTTTTACACAAAGATTTTAGATAGAATTCCAAGATTTCACTCTAAACAAGCGCTACTTTGAGGCCTATGACAAGTGATTCTTAGAAAAAAAGTCTCTAATGGTCCACTTGTTCAAATTTAGGTTCTCTAGGGCGAGGCATTTTGATTCCACAACCACCGAAAAAGTCTAGCTCGATTCTATATCCGGATTGGAAACTTCTCTTAACCTATCCACCCTAACTTCCTATGTACCTTTCGTGTCGTTTCCCTTCTTGTTTGAGGCACGGAGGTGACACACAAAGATTTTGATGGAATTCAAGATTTCACTCTAAAAACAAGCGCCACTTTGAGGCCTATGACAAGTGATTCTTAGAAAAAAAGTCTCTAATGGTCCACTTGTTCAAATTTAGGTTCTCTAGGGTGAGGCATTTGATTCGACAACCGCGAAAAAGTCTAGCTCGATTCTATATCCGGATTGGAAACTTCTCTTTGTTTTGAGTTCACGTAGAAATCAACGCCGCTAGCCGCTAATGTCACATCCGAAACATATATTAACGGTTGTGGAATGCAATGTAATTGATCCTACCAACATGTAACCAATCCACCCTAACTTCCTATGTACCTTTCGTGTGTTCCCCTTCTTGCTTTGCAAGCACGCAGGTAGAATCACGCAGATTTTCGATGGAATTCCCAAGATTTCACTCAAAACAAGTGCTACTTTGAGGCCTATGACAAGTGATTACAAATAAAAACTCTCTAATGGTCCACTTGTTCAAATTTAGGTTCTCTAGGGCTGCATTTGATTCCACAACCGCGAAAAAAGTCTAGCTCGATTCTGGTATAGCCGGATTGGAAAACTTCTCTTAACCTATCCACCCTAACTTTCTATGTACCTTCGTGTCGTTCCCCTTTTTGTTTCTGGGCAAGGTCGACACAAAGATTTTCGATGGAATTCCAAGATTTCACTCTAAACAAGCGCTACTTTGAGGCTTATGACAAATGATTCTTAGAAAAAGTCTCTAATGGTCCACTTGTTCAAATTTAGGTTCTCTAGGGTGAGGCATTTGATTACACAACCGCGAAAAATTCTAGCCTCGATTCTATATGCGGATTGGAAACTTCTCTTTGTTTTGAGTTCATGTAGAAATCAACGCTACAGCCGCTTAATGTCACATCCGTAAAACATATATATATTAATCTGGGCCGGGAATGCAATGTAATTGATCCTACCATCATCTGGGAACTTTCAATCCACCCTAACTTCCTATGTACCTTCATGCTCCCTTCTTGTTTTGGCACGCAGGCTCCACACAGAGATTTTCGATGGAATTCCATGATTTCACTCTAAACAAGTGCAACTTGAGGCCTATGACAAGTGATTTTTAGAAAAACTCTAATGGTCCACTTGTTCAAATTTAGGTCCTCTAGGGGAGGCATTTGATTCCACAACAGCGAAAAGTCTAGCTCGATTCTATATCCCATTGGAAACTTTCTTGTTTTGAGTTCGCGATGAAATCAGCGCCCGCATTCCCTAATGTCACATCCAAAACATATATTAACGGTTGGGGAACGCCATGTAATTGATACTACCATCATCTAACCTACCGACCCTAACTCCTTATATGTACCTTGTCGCTCCTCTTGTTTTGGCACGAGGTCGACACAACGATTTTCGATGGAATTCCAAGATTTCACTCTAAACAAGCGCTACTTTGAGGCCTATGACAAGTGATTCTTTGAAAAACTCTCTAATGGTCCACTTGTTCAAATTTAGGGTTCTCTAGGGGAGGCATTTGATTCCACAACCGCGAAAAAGTCTAGTTCGATTCTATATCCGATTGGAAACTTCTCTTAACCTATCCACCCTAATCCTATGTACCTTTCGTGTCCTTCCCCTTCTTGTTTCTAAGACGAGGTCGCATACAAAGATTTTCGATGGAATTCCAAGATTTCACTTAAACAAGCGCTACTTTGAGGCCTATGACAAGTGATTCTTAGGAAAAACTCTCTAATAATAGTCCACTTGTTCAAATTTAGGTTCTCTAGTGTAGGGTATTTGATTCAGCTCAAGAAGTCTAGCTCGCTTCTAAAGCCTGATTGGAAACTACTCTTTGCTTTGAGTTCGCTTGAAATGAGAGTCAAGCATCCGTAATGTCACATCCGTAAACATATATTAACGAGTTGGGGAACACAACGTAATTGATCCTGCTATCATCTAACTCTATCCACTCGAAAATTCCCTGTACCTCTTCGTGTCGCTCCGCTTCTTGTTTTGCACGGGAGGCTCCATTGATGAGCCTTTTCGATGTAATTCCCAAGACTTCACTCTAAAACAAGCGA
>JADLZK010000162.1:0-49378 GCA_015847255.1 Hyparrhenia diplandra
GGCGGGTGTACGTCATCTCCATTGGCGGTTTTGGTGCGCTGATCGATCCGATGGGCCTTTGGATGCGCGTGGTGGGCGGGCGCGGGACTTGGTGTTGATCGTCGTGATCCCCAGGGCCCGGCACGTATGGCAGGACGCGAGGCGGCGGCCTTCAGTGGTTGCGACTGATCCGTTTACTTGACCCGGGCAGAATCGCAAAGACTCGAAGAGTTTCAGGTTTGTGCATCCAGTAATGCCAGTCCATTCAGACATGAAGAAGACTTCAGCTCATCGAGACAAGGATGCACCATTGAGTTCCCAACAATCCAGTATTTTTATTCATTTTTGTTTTGTAACCATACAACAGGGAGCACAAAGGATTTTGGTCAATACAAACAATCATTATGCATCCTTGCTCATCAGACATTCTAGTTTCTTTCCACAAACCTCTCCCAGCAAGCTAAACATTCTGTGCAGTTTCACTATGAATCATGCAAGCTCATTACACAGAAGCTCATTACAAAGAAGAGCTGCAGTGCCTTTGCCAATACACAAGAAGCTTTTCCTCTACCTGCCTCCTCTTGTTGCAGAATTTTGACTCTCCATCATCCTGCTTCAAACCACCTCCTGCCTTGCCCATCAGCTTTGAACGAGACCAGCGCACAAAGCACACTACGTCTTCAGCTCCATGCCTGCCATAATCGCGAGCTGCCTGGCAGGCACCAAATAAGGTCAACAATTCAATCAAAATCATTGATACATGAGGTTAGCGTTTGCAACGCACAACTGCCTGTATATACTGAAGCCTGACGGAATGGCGAGGCGGCCGCTGGCCTGATGGCCGGGGAGGCGGCGATGCGCCCGGCCGCGGCGCGGTGCGCGGCGAGGGGGCGGCGAGGGGCATCTCTCCACGAGCGCTCAGAGGCCGTCAGCGCGCGCGCGCTGCCGGGCGAGCTCCTGGAAGCCGTCGTGGGCTCACTGCAGGCGGCTGCACCGCTGCATGCCTCCCGGTGCGGCGCACCCCAGCAACGTGTGACACCATCTCTAATGTTTTATCTCTCTACCGCTAGCAACACCAGTATACTTTTTTTTTTTTTAATCTTAACAATTGCCAGTATACTTTGCCGCAATAGATGACTTTGGGAAACAAAAAATAGATCCAACTTAATAATCCTCATATAATAGCTGAACCGTCATGATGAAATGATAATTGATACTCCCTCCGTTCCTAACTACAAATCATTTTAATTTTTTGAGAGTTAAAACACCTCAAATATAATGCTATATATAATAAAAGTGTAGTAGATGAAAGTTTCTTAAAAAATGGCCTAATGCATAGATTATTTGAGCCTCGCTCTGTATGACAAGTCCTTCATCTAGCTGCAAGTCGCCCTGGACACTTCGGTTAACGAAACCCGAGCGGTTCGATTCTTCGTTTTTACTAAATTTTGGTTATGCGAAAGGAACTGATCGGTTCTTTAGAAAACATGGAACCGAGCAAATTCAGATTCAGTTCGATTTGATTTATAAACCGAACTAATCGACCTCAAAATCAAACACTAGAAATTACAGTTTGAGTCAGTTTGGTTAGCGACCTGGAACCGAAATAACCGTATTAATTTCGGTTCGTAGAGATCTATGTAATAGAAACCGAGCGGTTTGGTTACCCGGTTTAGGTTCCGATTCTTTTGGTTCGGTTCACGGTTTTGTTTTTTCTTGTCGCAGGCTCCAAGTGCGCTGGGCGCTTCTCCATACCCAAGCGATCAACTGGCTGCAACTCCTTTATATTCTTGTAGCTAGGCGCTCTAGCCTCTAGCTATTGCCGGCCGGCAGCACACACACCACTCACTGTCCACTTTGCCTTCTGCTCCTCCTCCTATATCTTTGTAGTCAGAGAGGTGTTCATGGGGACGGCCTCAACAAGCCCAGACACCATGGAGGCAGCAGCAAGGCCCCCCCGGCCTCTCCATCACCGTCGAGAAGAACCCACCGGAGGCGCGCTTGCTTCAACTCGGCGTCAAGTCCTGGCCCAAGTAATAATAATTCAAAGCTTTCCTCCCTTCGATTCTCTCTTGTTGGTCTTCAATTTATGCGACATGTTCGTTCGTTCTGTACCTAAGTTTTTTGCCTCTGGTCGATCGGTCGATCCCTTCATCATGCGTCGCCTACACATATGTGCAAATTCCACAGATGGGGCTGCCCGCCGGGGAGGTTCCCCTCTCAGGATTCGACGCGGCGCTGACGTGCTACCTCGTCAAGGGCAGGGTGAGGGGCCGCCGTGAAGGGCTCCGGGACTGCGTGGAGTTCGGCGCCGGCGACCTCGTCGTCTTCCCCAAAGGGCCTCAGCTGCACCTGGGACGTCGTCGTCGGCGTCGACAAGCACTACAACTTCGACCCTTCCTAAACCATATATTAGCCTCTTCTTGTCCTGATTTATTTGTCTCTTCTTTTTTAGTCTGACGCGCTCGATCGAATTATTCCTGTGTTGACGTGATCTGTAAACCTCTGCGTGCGTGCGACGACGTTGTGTGGTGGTAGCCATTAGTTTTCTATTTCAGGACTCATAAGCTGTGAGTTAACAGAATCTGATGGCTGGCTTCCTCAGTTCATAGCTAGTAATTTTGTAGTACTATATATACGGTATACGACTAATGTAATGTAATATAAAATATATTACTAGTAGTACAGTTACATAACAATACATGAGATTGAGTGGCAGTAGTGCAAAGATGATGTTCTTTCATGAAAAAGAGAGGAAAATGATGTTCTTGATTGGATGCTTTCGTTCCTTGACCGTCAGTTTACCGGTTAATTAATTGATCCATGGGCTAAAGGCAGGTCAAAAGCAGCCCTGTCTTTAGTGTTGTGACACCTGTGAGGGTGCCAGCGTCGTCGCTCACTAGCTGTAGTGGTCACTGATGCCTGCTTTGAGCTTCATGATGGTCGTCACTCACAGGTTGCTTTTGGTATTGCGCTTCCCCTAGCTAGCTTTTCCTCCTATCCGCCTCAGTCCTCACTTTCGATTTCAGTGGCTAGCCGCCTACGCCGACGACGACGATTGGGGTGTGTGAATGAATGAAAGAGGAATCGAACGAAGTGGATGACGACGACGACGATGCTATTAATTCCTTGCTGATCGGGCAAGTCTCTGTCCCGTCCAGCGTCCACCGGAAAAGCGATGGTCGTCCGTCCTCGCGCGACTTGACCGTCTCGCAGTTCACACTTCTTTTGCTCTGTCGCCGTGTCGCGCGCCTAGGTGACTTCCGACGTTCCTCGTACGGCGCATGGCGAGTGTGGAGTGTTGTTGGTGCAGGAGCGGGGGCATTGCTGAGCTGAAATGGCAACCGCGGAAGCGAGAAATAACATCACAGAGCCCGACGGTATTCTAGCATCCAGGCGGGCCTGTTACCTGACAAATACCTTCATTATTAGAAGGAATTCCTTATTAGAAAGGCCAGAAGACCAATACCATGATATCAAAAAGAAAGGCCAGAAGATCCAGGAAAGGGAAAAAAAAACAGTTCATTTTGCCTCGTAGCATCCTGCATCCCACTTATAAATCTCATCCGCCTCAAAAAAAAACCCTTATAAATCCCATACTTTGATTTTGCTCAAATAAAAAAATCCTGCCTTCCCAACTTTGCTCCGATCCGGTATTCGGTCGGCCGTTTATTTTTCGATCTAGGGCGTAAATTGAAAACAATTAGGTGCACCTCCAAACCTCTTTTTAGTTCATATATTCGTACTAGTTATCCAAATTTTTGAAGAAATGGTACATATATTTGAACTAATTAGCTCATGCTATTGCTGCATTGGGATGTAAAGTTGCCCGGTGGAACCTATAACACCTGGGATCATGTACCTCAATCACTTGAGGGTCTGGGTGTCTAGCGATTCAGCTGTGACGGAAGAGTAATAAAGTGCTCTTTAACGTAAAAAAAGAGGTTAGGAGGTGCACTTAAAGGTTACCCTTTTGCACCCTTAAGCCGGTCCACAGCAAATTCTTCTTTTATCTACCTATCTCCATCCCAAAAAGAATATAACCCTCGCGTCTCGGATTCAAAGATTCTTAATTTGATCAAATATAAATGAAAAGTATTGATGTTTATAATGTTTACTAAATATTATAAGCTTTTGAAATAAATCAATATTATTAGATTAGTCATGAAATATATTTTTTGTAATAAACTTCATTAAAGATCCAGCTACATCTTTGACTTCTCAAAGAACCGAGATCTCAAGAACCGAGATGTAGTTTCTTTTTGGGATGGAGTAGCTAATAGTTATTCCATCTATTCTAACTATAAGATGCTTATGATCTTTATAAATACACAAGTTTTGCTATACACTATCTAGATATATAGTAAAGCAAATGATGTGTATATGAAAAAGTCAAAAAAATTTATATTTGAATTTGAGGAAGTAGTTGCCAAAATTACCTAAGAATGTATCTAAGCATCTAGCTAATAAGTAACCAAACTAATAGCTAATCAACCAGTTAACAAATACTTCCTACATCCCAAAAAAAAAAAAGTATGCATGGAAAAAGTGTTAACACTTGTATCTCAAAAACTCATTTAAATTTAACTAGGTAAATAGTGTTAACATTTGTGTCATCTCAAAATGAACTTATGGGACTATATTTGGTCAAGCTAAAAAGTTTACTCCTCAAAAAAACATGATGTTACACTTATTTTTTTAAGAGATGAAATATCTCACTAGATATCTAAACTCAGAACCACTATTAGCCACATCTAATAGATACTCCTTTTGTACCAAATATAAGTCACTTTGGCTTTTTACGGTACATCCATAGACATATTATTATATCATCTAGATGTGTAGCAAAATGGATGAACCAAAAAGTCAAAACGACTTATAGTGAAGAAACGAAAGGGGTAACAAACAAAGAACGCTGACAGCGTCCCAAACACATAGAAATAGACATACTCCTCAGGTAGAAAAAAAAAAAAAAAGTTGTTTAGGGCCGGTGATACGATCTCGAAAGCACAACTTTTGACTTCTCTTTTGTATAAAAATCTTTATTGAAAAGTTATATATGTATATTTTTATGAAAGTAATTTTCAAAACAAATTTATTGATATGATTTTTTTATTTCCATACTCAATGACTTATAATGATCTATATTCCCAATGTTTGACTGAAAAATCATCTAAAATAAATTTTTTTTTTTCCTATACAAAGGGATTGTGCCAGTAGATGGACACGATATACACGTCCGGAGGAGTATAATAACATAGTACTCAGTATTTGTTGGAAGAGCTTCTGATTTTTGGACGTGATGTAGGGATTCTCAGGGCTTCAACTCACTGTTTGTGCTTTGGTTTTGGCTTCAGTTACATAGTACTCAGTATTTGTTGGAAGAGCTTCTGATTAATCGATGGATAAGACACACAACAAAACCTTGACGAAGAAAGCCATAATACTCCTACCGTCCACGTGTCGAGTCAAGGTACCAAAGAGTCAAAGACAAACACAGTGACCTTGTGTCATAGGCGCCATTGCAGAGTGGCTAGAAGGCAGGGTCAGCCCTCAAATTGTGGAGATCGGTTTTCTATTTTTTAGAGTCCTCGGGTTTTGTTTACAGCCGCATGGCTAGTTTCCTAAATAAGATTAGATTGAGTACTTTCCAAGTTTGTTAGAGCCAATGGCTATATATAGTTCTTGTACTCGGCACTTGAAGATTAAGCAATAGAACATCAATCAAATATATCTTTTCCTCATCAATGACTCTCAAAAGCCTAGAGTCTGCTACCCTAGAACCTAAGACTGCGGCAGAGGGTATAACCTTGTCGGAGAAGACACTATCCCATGGACCCGGCGTCCATGATGACGGTATCGGATGAGAAAAGTACGAATCTCTTACCATACGAATTGGGCACCAAAAGGAGGGCAGCCGGCGTGCGCACGCCGCTGGCGTCCCACCGACGACGATCGGCCGGTCGCCCCGGTCGGGCGATTCCGACCATTTTGCAAAAAGCCCTTGAACTCGGCGAAATATAACCCCATGATCCATCCTCCTCTCTCAATTGTTTTTGTAAAAGACCTGCGACTTTTTCTTTGAAATCAACCGGAAGTGCAGGCCCACGCCTTCTTAGTTGGGCGGCTTTCCTGCTAAATGGGCCTTAATGGGCGAAAAACAGGTCAAAGCAGGTTTCCTTTTCTACAAATCTTTTTCTTTTATGATCAAATTTTATGAAACTTTGAAAATACATAGTAAATCATAGGAAAATCATAAAATAAAAAATAAAATTATTTGAAATCCTTATAAATAAATCTATGCAGTGCATCCATAACAAAACATGTTTCAATACAAAGTTTTAAGCGAACATTTTTACCTATGTTTCTTAGGGGTAAATATATTTATGCTTCTCCCTCCTAAATAAATACTTTTTAACCCTTTTTGCTCAAAAAAAAAAAGTGATAGTTCCACTACATTCGGATAGTTATACCGACATATAGCTAACCTCAATACTTATCCAAACACCCTAACCCTAACCCAACACACTTTGTCCATTATTACCCATCATAAAATAAAAACGATATAATAGTTCCATTTAAAAAAAAAAAAAAAACATAAAAGTAAAATAATACCTTCATCATGATGAACCCTCCAAAATATATAACAACTACAACAACATGGTACAAACCATGACACTAAAAAAAAAAAATCTAAGTATATTATAAAGATTTACTTTGTAAAAATAAAACAAAGCCTATGTTGTATACAATATTAACAATTCTTGAATTCAATTCACAACAAATACTTATTTCTGATTGCAAAATATCACGGGTCCTAATGGCCTGGCAAGCGCAACGCCGCGAACATTTCTAGTTTTTTAATGATGATTAACTGCAAATCTAGAAGCTGCCATAAAAAATTCGTACTGGATGCCCGACAGGGGGCACCTGTCGGCTGGCAGCAACTGAGCAGCCGATGCGCCGTCCTGTATAGCAGAACTGTCGGCCTGTCGGCGATCCAGAGCTCCAGATCGAGCACCACAATATGGGCCTTTGCTGGACCTACAGATCGCCCTGAGCACGGTTTTAGGATGGGCCTTCACTTGTTGCAAGTCCGTTCCAAGGTGCTCCAGTTTCCTCTCAAAAAAAAAAAAAAAGAAAAGATCAGCTCTCAATTTACATCTACATCAGCAGGATTTCCTTAAAAAAAGAAAAAACAATCAGCAGGAGCACTGTTGAAGGGCTCCACGCTCCTGGTCCTGGGTCCTGCTCGACTGCTTCCATCAATGGTTAAGGAAGGTCCCTCCCTGATGCGGCGATGCGGTGCAATGGCGATCCACTCTTGGACCATTACTCCCGTCACAAAGTTAACTCTTTAGTCTGACGGAGTATTCATGCCAACTTCAAACCAAAAAAAAAAACGCGGGGTAACAGTAAAATTATTTACGCTTCATGCTCCATTGGTCAGGTCTGCCCACGGGTTCCACAAGTTTGACGCATTGGGATAACCGTGCATTTCTTGATTTCGATCATCATTCACCAAGGAGGAACAGCACCTTGGACGCCTCATCTATCCATGTTGAATACTGTACTGGTTACCAGATAACCAGACTGTATGGATGGATACTGTAGTATCGAACAAAACTATTCGAGAGGTGAAGTTTGTCACCGTTGAGGATGCATCAGCATGTCATCAAATGGAGAAGGCCATGTCACACAAGCTAGATACATGGCTATAGCGGACGCTGACTTTGCATCTTACTAATATATATAAGGAGTACAACTGATGGTGTCACTATTTAGCTGAATCTACCATCTATATTATTAGTATTTCTGCAGCTACAGCGACATGGCTTGATGGAAATATTAGCTGGCCAGTAGGACGAGAGCAACATTTCGTATTGTTTTCCGGATTAACCAGCTCAACTATGAATGAATATTATTTTACAACGAATCTACTACCAAATGAATGTATGGATCAATTTGGTGCCAAGGGAAGATTTGATTCTAGTTGAACATTATAAAATGTGTTTCCTAATTAGGTAGAGTATATATTCGTATCCCTTCTGCATCTCATCATAAATCTGTTTTCTCAAGAATCTCAAATTAATCATTCGTTCAGTGCCAAGTGTTGTGATCAATATTATACGCAGGAAGCCAGGGTGGACTTTGCCTGCAGCAGCATCTGGTCATCATACTAGCACCTTTCATAGTCATAGCATCAGTATCAGGTTATATGACGCGGATTAAGAAATCAACTTGGCGAAGTCGAGCCTCCAAGTTGCAGATCATCATTCACAGGATTTTTTTTATTGTCATAAATAACATAAGATTTATATGACGCGGATTGGTGGATACTGGTGAGTGTTCTTGACAAGCATGTGCTAGCTAACTGCTCACAATCATTCAGTACCAGACAGAACAAGAACCGATCGGCCATGCCGAATGCAATGCAAGCAGATGAATGCTCTGCAATAGTAATCCCAGAGAGCAGGTATGATGGGATTTGTCATCAAGGGGCACTAATCTCTTGATAAAGCTTGATCAGTTGCATCTGTAAATGTTTTAAGGCACCCTCTTTCTTCAGTCTGATGATGGAATGGATAAGGCCGCCACATGCTATCTATGTTCAGAAATCAGAACCAAAGTACCATCAAGGCACCAATAATGCTTGGAAGACAGAGTGCATGATATGATATTCAGAGTTCTGGCCCCAAATTCAAACCTTCTCATTTCTCAGTATCATATAAACTAGATCATCGCTCGACTATATGAGGAAATATAAAGTTATTTTATCCACACTTATCACGATCCAGTTAGATTCCGGTCAATGCGCCGTTGTCAGCCCATGGGATTCGAATTTCCTAATGAGAGGCAAACATGTCCAATGTCAATGGTATTAACAATCTAGGGATCATACAACGGCATGTAGACATGACATGTTTGCAGGAATGTATTCCCTGTACCGAGTAGAAAATACACCTGTTGCTCACATGACGCGTTGTCTATCAGAGGACAGGATGAACTGCTAAACATACTATCATTTCAAACAGGCTCTGGCGAATGGATGTGAAGGCTAACTGCAAGAGGAACTCTCAACCAGAGAAAAAGAATAACTAGTCTAACCAGTTGTTAATACAGGAACCCCTGTCATCAATTAATGAAATGAAACCAGGCCCAGGGTCAGATCGAGATGCCAAGAGCAAAAACAGCTCTTCAGGCTCTGCAGAGGAGTGAGGATGCGAAGTGGAATTTGGCTTCCGCAGATGCGACAGGTGGGCACAGTTTTGCTCTGAATATTCGTAGCTTCATCGACTCGGATACCCGGATAATGTGCTGTTTCTAAACGCGCCGATTAGTCTACTGATTAATCGCAAGCCATTTCGCGGCGTCAGCTAGCGGGTGATAAACAAGTCGGCCGCTGACCTTAATCGCTCGCTCGGGACTGGATTGGGTAGGGGTGATCGAGCAGCGATGGCGATCGATGCGATCCAACTGCGTCGGGTCTCCGCAGAGGAGTTGCTTTGTTTAGGTTCTTCTTGGTCGTCGCTGTCGCGGCGTGTGGTTTTACTTTTGAATTTACCGCGAACGTGGTGCCGTTGAGCTCTAATCTACTAACGTACAGTACCAGGTTGCTTCTGTCGATGCAAAATGTCTGAAAAGTTTCAGTATTTTATTACCCATTGTTTGCTTGCGGTATCTTGTCAAGTTGGGGGTTTAAAAGTATTCAAATTGCATGACTAGCGGGGGCTGAAAGTAGTAGAGATGCAAACATTGAGTCCTCTCTAGTAAAAAAGTTGAGTCCTCTCAAATAAGCGCTGTTTTTTTTTCCAAAATCGGAAAATAAATTCGCTGAAAAAATAATCACGTGCATAATTCTCAGATCAGCCAAAATAAATTCATGTGGTTGCCCGTTTTGCACGTCGTACATTACGAATAAATGTGCCAACCACGACATACTCCAGTGTACATATTTTTACGAAAACAGAGAAATTGCGGTGCTGACCGGGGCAAAAGGATACCTAGTGGAAAAAGTTTATGTGAGCTTGCACACGGTTCCGTTTCTTGGCATACTAGTAATCGAGTATTTTATTCGCACAAAGTCCTCTTCCATGACGTCGCCTATTTGAATCTTGGCCGTTGACATCGCTCTACAGTGATTTCAAACGATTGATGCACACCGGCAGTTTAGCACCTCAGTAAAATGGTTCAGCAAGTGTTTAAATTTTGGCCTTTCGCATCTGTGGTAAATTTTGGTTTGGCTCCTACACAGTAAAACTAAAAACAAGTGGCACACCTAAGGGGAAGTACAATGTTATCTCGTAGCTGGTATTATGTAATGGCATGTAATTTAAGACGACATAATACACACAATCATTATCTTTTTAAAATTGTCTAATTTACAAGTCCTTAATTTATGCATAGAGTAAAAATATGACTGTGAAGTGCATAAAAACAACGTCTCATATAACGGTACAATAGTTGTCTCATAGTACTAAATTTTAGCGGTTATTTCACAAAAGGAACGACCTCATTCTTTTCTCTCCTCTCTTTCTCTTCTCCGTATATTGTCAAAAATCCGTGGACTGCATGTGACGGTATATGAGACCGCCAACGTGTACTAGCAATGTATGTGCACTAAAAGGCCTCACCGATGAGTATGCATTTAAATGATGAAACACATATTATTAAAGGGCATTGTGGTCTTTTCTTTATAGCACCAATTCGTCAAAAACTTTGTAGAAATTGAGTTAACTAGGGTCAGAGAAACTTCCTAAAAAGTTCATTCAATCAGGGACCACCCAACTTCTATTCTTCCCCTATGTGCTGATTAAACAAGATCGTGCAAATTTGGAGGGAGCTAATGCCGATTGCCGACATGGCACCTAAATACAGGAGCAAATGTACTCCGTTGATGCGAGGGCACCGCACAGTGATGCAGAGCGGGTCCAGCTGGATCTCCAGATTCCGGCCTCGGGGATCCTGGCCTGGCCAGCCACCCCGGATCAGGGGAGGAGAGATTCACTGCCAGCGGGCCCCAAAACCATTCACAAAATACTCCAGCGCGCAGGCTGCACCCGATCTGTTTGTTTCCCCGAATCAAAACTGCAGCAATGTGCTCGACATCTCCCGCACCCGCACGCCTGCCCACCCACCTCCTATAAAATCCGATCGACGCCAATGCCTGTTCGTCCCCCATCCTGACATCCCACGCCACACCCTCCCAATCCCATCGCGTCTCCCTCCATACCTCTCTTACACCACGCCGGAGGAGGGACAGAGCGCGAGAGCGAACCCAAGATGTCGACGTGCGCGGCGGACCTTGCGCCGCTGCTGGGCCCGGCGGCGGCGAACGCCACGGAGTACCTCTGCGGCCAGTTCACGGACACGGCGTCCGCTGTGGACGCCACGTACCTGCTCTTCTCGGCGTACCTCGTCTTCGCGATGCAGCTCGGCTTCGCCATGCTCTGCGCGGGCTCCGTCCGCGCCAAGAACACCATGAACATCATGCTCACCAACGTGCTCGACGCCGCCGCGGGGGCGCTCTTCTACTACCTCTTCGGCTTCGGCTTCGCCTTCGGCACGCCCTCCAACGGCTTCATCGGGAAGCAGTTCTTCGGCCTCCAGCACCTCCCCAAGACCGGCTTCGACTACGACTTCTTCCTCTACCAGTGGGCCTTCGCCATCGCCGCCGCCGGCATCACGTCGGCTCCATCGCCGAGAGGACCCAGTTCGTCGCCTACCTCATCTACTCCGCGTTCCTCACCGGGTTCGTGTACCCCGTGGTGTCGCACTGGTTCTGGTCCGCCGACGGCTGGGCCGCCGCCAGCCGCACCTCCGGCCCGCTGCTCTTCGGCTCCGGCGTCATCGACTTCGCGGGCTCCGGCGTCGTCCACATGGTCGGCGGCATCGCGGGGCTCTGGGGCGCGCTCATCGAGGGCCCCCGCATCGGCCGCTTCGACCACGCCGGCCGCTCCGTGGCGCTCAAGGGCCACAGCGCGTCGCTCGTGGTGCTCGGAACCTTCCTGCTGTGGTTCGGATGGTACGGCTTCAACCCCGGCTCCTTCACCACCATCCTCAAGTCGTACGGCCCCGCGGGGAGCGTCCACGGGCAGTGGTCCGCCGTGGGCCGCACTGCCGTCACCACCACGCTCGCCGGCAGCGTGGCCGCGCTCACCACGCTGTTCGGGAAGCGGCTCCAGACGGGACACTGGAACGTGGTGGACGTCTGCAACGGCCTCCTGGGCGGGTTCGCGGCCATCACGGCCGGGTGCAGCGTGGTGGAGCCGTGGGCGGCCGTCATCTGCGGGTTCGTGTCGGCGTGGGTGCTCATCGGCGCCAACGCTCTCGCCGCGCGCCTCAAGTTCGACGACCCGCTGGAGGCGGCGCAGCTGCACGGCGGGTGCGGCGCCTGGGGCGTCCTCTTCACTGGGCTCTTCGCGAGCAAAAAGTACGTGGAGGAGATCTACGGCGCCGGGAGGCACTACGGTCTGTTCATGGGCGGCGGCGGGAGGCTCCTCGCCGCGCAGGTCATCCAGATCCTGGTGATCGCCGGGTGGGTGAGCTGCACCATGGGCCCGCTCTTCTACGCGCTCAAGAAGCTGGACCTGCTGCGCATCTCGGCCGACGACGAGATGTCCGGCATGGACCTCACCCGGCACGGCGGCTTCGCCTACGTCTACCACGACGAGGAACCCGGCGGCGACAAGGCCGGGGTTGGTGGGTTCATGCTCAAGTCCGCGCAGCACCGTGTCGAGCCCGCTGCGGCGGCGTTGGCAGCCAGCAACAACCAGGTGTAGAAATCAGGAACAAATTAAAACCGAGATGGAGTTACGTGCTTGCCTTTTTCAGTGTGTCATCGCGTATCATGTTTGGTCTCGTTCGTGTCGAATCTCCCCGTACTGTTTGGGCAACAAATACTTAGCCAGTTGGGAGTAGCGAGAATTTGTGTAAATTATTGAAGAGTATGGCGGCGATGAAGCACACACATGTGTGTGTTTTGGTTGGGTTTTGGATTTGTACATGCGTGGTTATTTTACAGTCCGGGTACGGTGGTGGTTAGGGCAGTCCCAGCGGTGGACACCCAGCACGAAGTCCAGACAACTATTTCAACAAAAATGAGCACTAGAAACGATCTACTACAGTGGTACAAAATCCAAGAACAATAAATGTTTCACTGTAATAAATATTTCCTACCCTTTCTTCCCTCTGCTTTCTCTCGTTGGATGAGGCTGTGAGCGGGCAATCAATGCTATGAACGCTGGTGGTTTCTCCCCATCGGGATTTCGATCATTTCTAGGTGCCTCGTTGCGAGCGTCGACTCGGTTTCGTGGGGAAGAAACGACGTCTACGAATTTTCTCCTCTCTCCTTAGTTAATAGCATGCCGCCTCGTTTGCGGCGTCGACTTCGGTTTCGTGGGGAAGAAACGGCGTCTACGAATTTTCTCCTCTCTCCTTAGTTAATAGCATGCCACGCCGGATTTTGCATTTACTCTTCAAGCTCATCAATGCAGATGGAAACGATCATTATTACCGTTGGGACTGCCCTTAGGGGCTAGGGTTTATCTTTGGTTAATAATATTTTTTTGTGGTGGAATCTTATGATCACAATTCGATCAGAAGGTGTGGCATTTGGCGGACTGCTGGTCAAGATAGGTGGCTTCTATGAGGGTTCTGTCCACTACCGAAACCTGCCGATTTCCCGTGAGGCCTTCGCGACACGGAAAGCCCGTTTTCATCACGGGAAAGCCTATCCCGCGGTAAATCACGGGATAGCCGTGGCGGGGAACGAAATCGACGGGAAATTGCCCTTTCCCCGTGAACACGAGGTCATACCCACGGGATATCCTTTCCCGTGATCCCATTTAGCACACGGGATATACTTAGCGGGGTGGGTGGGGGGGGTTTGGCACCGTCAGCGGGGGGGGGGTAAAACCCCGTTATGGCCTACGCGGGCTGTGGCATGAAACGGCGTTTTCGAGAGGTATCCCGTGGCGTAGCGGTGCAGCTCACGGGATATCTTCTCCCTTTCCCCGATTGTCAATGTACGTTTCACGGGAAATATTTGGTCAATTTCCGTGGCGGTGCCACTCGCGGGAAATATTTGGTCAATTTCCGTGTGTGGCTCACGGGAAATTGACCTTTTTCCAAAGCACATTGTTGGCACATATATATATATATATATATACATACATAGATTTCATAATATCCATAATACCACATATATGGCTCGATAAATCCATAATACCACATATATATTACATCATATCCAACAAAGTCACAAGTTCAACCACATGTCCAATAGTGCAACCACAAGTTCACAAACTCACATAAAATCCAAGTTCACAAGTTCAAGTGCACAAGTTTTGAACCTAAATCATGACAAATTTACGGCCACGACCTCCAACCTTCAAGCGCGTTCCCAAGCGTCCGGTTGAGATTGGTTCGGAGTTGGGTTCGAGGCATGAGAATTTTCTCGCACGTAGGTAAAGATAAATAGTTAGAAATTTGTGAGACAAAATTGAAGGTAGAATCTATTAACTTGAAAAAAAAAGAAGAGAAATAGTTAGAAATTTCGGCAAGCACCTCCCCGCACGGAGGGCTTTCCAACTTTGCAAGAAAACAACGGCTCGATGGCGAGAACCACATGTCCACGTGCACATCTCATGGTGCATCCAAAACTCAGATCATATCCATTCACATTCATATATGCATATTTCGAGTTACGGAGACAAACTCACGGGGAGAGGCTCCATGCGGTGGAGGGAAGATCGGCTACGGACCGTAAACGGGCGGTGGGGACGACGGCAGGCGGTGGGGCGAAGACGGGCGGTGGCGGGAAGGCGATCTCCGTGGCGGCGCACACCAACCGCCACCAACGCTACTGGAGGTGCGCCATGAGAGCTTCCATGCTCTTCGGTGTTTGCTCGAGCCCTCTCTTGCTCCGCTTTCGAGCCCTCTCTTGCTCCGCCCGAGCCCTTGCCCGCTCCCTCTCCTCGGCCTCCTCCCGTCGCTTCCTCTCTTCCTCTATCTCGGCCTATTTCAACACAAAGTTAGAACACGGAGAAATAGTATTCAACGATAAATGAACCTTAATTAAAAATAAATAAACCTGAAGTCCGGAGACCGTAGCACGGTAAGTGGTTGGCGCTCGCGTATCACGGGCCCCCGGCGTGTTCGGAGAACTCGAGATAGCTTCTTTGTGTTGTGAGGGTTGATAACGCTATCACCCAAATAGTACCGCCCGTGCTTCTTGCCTCCTCCGGCGATCATGGCGATGTCCCCCTCAATGTCGTGGCCGCGGGGATCGAAGCTTTCTCCATCTTTGCTCCCTCGCCCTTCCGATTGTACCCTCTTGATCTTCTCGTAGGCGGTCGGGTTGGTGTAGGCTTCGGGCCCGACCTTAGGGTTGAAGGCGACAGCGGGATCTTTATACCTGCCCGTGTGGGGAGTTAGCAAAGGCCTCGGCGTCTGCGATTGGCGTGCCATGTGTGCGCTCTGTGTGAGAAAAAGAAAAGTAGCTAGAATGGTAAGAAAGTATTGAGTTGCACATCATAAAATAGGAATTGGATAACACTTACATATCTAGCTTGGTAGGTAGCGAGATTAAGGTTGCCTTGATGGTGTGGTACACACGGCATCATGGCACGCCGGTCCCGTAGTCGTTGTGGACGTCCCGAAAGTGCATATCGACCCACTTGTCCACGAAGCTCCCAAAGAACGCCTATGCACCAAGCACCACTCGAATCACCTACAAGACACCAAGTATAACACAGTTATAAAAATCACATTAAGCATAATTAAACTTAGTATGAGCATTCAATATTTACCTCCATGTATTGTTCTTTTTCGGATTCAGCGTTTTCCATTCATGCTTATCGAGCCTTCTTTTCTCCTTTACTTGGCGTACCACGTCCCCGACGGCGGCGCGTGCCTCGTACCACATATACGCCACATGCTTGAAAGCGGCGTTTAGAGCCACTTCCTCCGCCTCGGCCTCGTATCCTCCTCGCACTTGAAGTATTTTACGCACATAGAAGCAATGTAATAAGTCATTATTTCTAACATTAGAATTTGGAGCGATGTATTTGTGCAAAGGCGACATAGACTTACCCAAAACTCTTTGACCACACGAACAGCCTTGTTAGCATATTTAATGCCATCGTCATCATAGTTGTCCGAGAAATTCGCGTCTTGGTGGAACGACGTGGCAAACATACTCTTCTTCGTCGATTTTAATAAGGCCGGGGTAGTGCTTCCTCACCGAGAACACCAAGAATCTTTGGCGGGTGGCGTCCTTGAACCGAGTTCGCGGTGACAACAAAACCCCTGCCCAAATGATCAAGAATAACTATTAGTTCCTATTACGATTTTGAAACACGAAAAATAAGAAAGTAGTGCTAAAGTGTAAAGTAAATTACCTTGGGCTGTGTTGGTCTTATGGTCGGTTTACGCTCCTCACGAGGTTGTCGATCCGGGAGTGCGGAGGGGCCTCGCAAGTAGACACGCCTCGACCCGGAGGAAGAGGAACCCCCTCCCGTACTACGGCTAGTCCCTCCTCGTGGTGCGGACGCCTGAGCGGTCGCGTGGTGCGACGCCGGGCGGTCCGCGTGGTGCGGGCACGCCGAGAGGTCCTCGTCCTCGCCTCGCCTCGCCCCTCCTCCTCCTCCTCCTCCTCGCCCGGTGGTGGCGGCGGTGGTCGGGGTGCCACGACGCTGCCCCGCCCCTACCCGTGGCGGTGGTGGTGGCGCTCGGCGCCTCCCCGTCGTCCGCCCTTGCCCTAGCGAGGCTACGCTTCGAACCTCTGGTCATTCTCTTGAACACATTCGTTCGAGGCATCTTTTGAATGACCTGCAAATACATATAGATAATTAGTAAAAATGCAAAATTAAATAGAACGTAATTATGAAGAGATTGAAAACCAATAATCGAACATAATTATTAAGAGATGCATAGTATTACATGTATTAGAAATAATCCTCATCCCTGTCACGATTTCGCCTTTGTCGGATCATAATCCTCATGATCACTATCATCCATGTCTACGTCTTCCAACATATGAAGATTGGCGGGATCCATGGGAGGAGGAACGGCGTCAACACTTGCATTTGTCCTTAAGTAATTTTTCAAGTAACTATAAGTCCTTCGCATCTCGAACCTCCTCGTCCTCCTCATCATCAACAACACTTTCATTGTCTACTTCCATTTCGTTGGGCCGGTTATTTCTATCACAAATTTACCTTGTAGCCCATCTTCTTGGAAGAACTCTCCCTCATATGTGTTTGCATTAAAATGGTAATCGCCCCTGTTTGGGGACGGGTAGTCTACCGTGTGGCAATACCTTCTCGCACAACATCCCAACCCTTAAGCCGCTCGTCGTCTTTGGCACCACCATGGGAGATAATAAACTTGTGTGGCATGTTGAGCCACGATGTAGACATCATCTCCGGCCATCGGGGAGTCTTGTCGAATCCGAACAATCCCAAGTTGTTCGAGGTCCGAATTTGTCATTTCGGGATCGAACCAATGGCACTTAAACACGGACGAGGAGCAAGCCGTTTAGAGCCGGGGAAATGGAGCTCGTATATTTCTTCAATTCTTCCATAATAACCTTTAGTGCTAGTTCCATCATCACCTTTAGTGAAAACTCCGGTATTTGTGGTTCTTCGGTTTGGTCGATTCGCTCATAGCTCGTTGTATGGTAGCGATATCCATTCACATCATAACGGTAAATGACCTAACCCTGGTCTCAAAGCCATTGGCAACCTGTATGAGCTCGGGATGCATACCGGATGCATGCGTGCTGCAAGCTCAAGCGAGAATAAATAAAATGAGACAGTTCGTTAGCATATCAAGCGAGGCGTTATTTAACACAATTAGGCGATTGCGGCGTTTGAACCAACTAATGAAATCGGGTTTTCCATTGCCGACACCCTGTCTAAGCGGGCGTCAATTCATATTGCCGGGCGGCGTTCGTTGGCGCCCGATTGCCTTTGAAATTTCCTATACCATCGAGACAAAAAGGGTTGGATGCGGGATATTAAGTACTACAAGACAAGTTGGTTGTGCGCTTAGAGTTGTGACTTCATCATGCGTAAGGAAGCACTTCGTCCAGGTTGAAAAGTATATAATTCATTATCTTGATCCACTCTCGATTTGTCAAGATCTTTATTTTTGAACCACTTGCACGTCCTAGTTCTCCTTGAAAAAGGCCGAGGGTTGATTCATTTTCATCGGCATTGTAACGAGGGGTGGATAATGCGAGCTAGGAAGGTTGTCACCATAGTATTTTGATGTGAAGTCGACACCTCCTGCCGAACCTTTGCTTGCGATGGAACCCTCAATCTTACACTTATTTTTACTGATCGGCCCGAACATGCTTCAGAACTCTCTCAACAAAGATAGCACCAACTTAAATCGCGTGCGGGGCCACCCACCCTTGCCTCGTATGGAAGGTGCAAAATCAAATGCACCATCGAACGAAGAAGCCCTGGCGGAAATATCTTCTCCAACTTACGTAACCAATACAGGTGCCACTTTTTTCCATTTCTTCTAGTGTGGTCCGAGATAACTCTTTAGCACAAAGCTGCGGGAAGAAATTGCTCAACTCTGCCATCACATGCCGGACATGATCGGGGACATAGCCTCGAAGCATCTTTGGAAGAAGCCGCTCCATCCATATGTGGTAGTCATGACTCTTGAGCCCATTGATTCGCATAGTAGATAAGTTCCTCCCCTCCTCCAGATTTCTTTGCATACCCATCGGGGAACATTAATTTACGAAACCATTGCGGTACTTCCCCCTCCTTTGGGGCCTGCTCAACACGTAATCGGCCTTAGGTTTTTCCATCTCTTGCCATTGCTAGGAGGCTTCATTTCTTGCTTCGGGTTCGTCACACAACTCTGCGGATCAATTCTAGCCTTAACGTTGTCCTTTGACTTGCTAGTTTCCATGAATGTTCCAAAAAATACTCGGCGATGTTCTTTTTAAGTATGCATTAAATCAAGGTTATGTGGAAGAAGAAGGTCATCATAATAGGGGAGCCTCTCTAATCGACTTGTGAGTCCATGCATGATGCTCGCCATAACCCACAAAGACACCATTTTTATCGCCCACAAGGGAATCCACTTGAGCGTGTACCTCGGCGAGATGTCATCATCCTCGGCTCTGGGTCCATAACTTGGAGACCTTTCGTAAAGTTCTTCTTGTCTAGCCTGAAAAGCATGGTCGGGAGGCGAGGAACTGTCGATGCTTGTCGAACTTGAGAATACTTGCCACCCTTCTTCAACCGGGTGAACCTCACGGCCGCCTTGCATCTTGGGCAAGGGAACTTGCCGTGCACACACCGACCCACGAGAATATCCCATACGCCAAGAAATCATGCGAGGGGAGTGGTGGTACCACACGTACATCCCGAAATTTCTCTTCAAAGCTTCGATTAAATGCGTCCAAAACCCTTCATTCCAACCTTTGATCAATTCATCAATCACGAGGCTCTATGAACACACCCATTTTATTTCGGGTGGCCGGGAATTATCAAAGACAAAAGAATGTTCTTCGGTTGAAAGCCTTGCGCCGGGAGGCGAGGTTCGCCGGGATAACGAATCTGAGGCCAACAAGTGTATGGGGCAGCCATCATTCCATAAGGATTAAACCCATCATTTGCCCGGCGCAACACGCACATTACGAGCCTCCATAGCTTTGTCGGGATGAATATTGTTGAAATGGGTCCATGCTTCGGCATCGGATGGGTGTACCATCTTATCGGGCTTGTAGCGGCGCCCATCTTTGTGCCATGTCATCTGTTTACATGCGGACTCCTCGGTCATGTACATCCGTTGTAACCTCGGTGCGAAGGGAAGGTACCGTAGGATTTTTTACGGGGACCTTAAGCTGCCTCTTCTCACCGCCTTCACCGGGGTCTACCTCTATGAACCTTGAGGATTTACACTTTGGACAAAGGCGTATCATCTTTGTACTCTTTCCTAAATAAGACGCACCCGTTCTCACAAGCATGTATCTCGCTTCGTATGGCATCTTGAGTACCTTGAGGAGTTTCTCGACTCATACATGTTCTTTGGCAAAGACGTGACTGGCGGAAGCAAACCCCCAAAGATCGTCAACATGTCGGTGAAGCCGTCTCGACTAATATTGCATCGGGCCTTCAAGTCCATAAGGCGTGAAATGGTATCTAGTTTGGAGACCTCACAATAGTCGTGAAGGGGTTTTACGTGTCGCTGCAACATGGTATAATAGGCCTTTGCGGTTTCTTCGGCTCCTCCTCCCCTCATCCCCAAGTCCTTGCTCAAAGTTACCGGCATGAAAGTCATCTATCATGTCTCCTATCCCGCATCGAAGCAAGATCATCGATGCGTTGCCTCACGACCTCGTCCCTCATGCGCTCGGTTTCACCATGGAAGATCCACCGCTTATAGCCCGCCGTCCATCCATACTTGGGAAGATGTTTAGACATGTCCTCCTTACTTTGTCTTTTTTATTGTCACAATTCTTGCACGGACACCAAACCTTACTCGCACCTCGAGCATTCTGAAAAGCATAATCCACGAAAAAACTTGCTCTTGCTAACCCATTCACGGTCAAAATCTCCAAAACTCCTCCTCGACCATCGTATATCCACGCACGGTCATCCATTCTCTATCATTTCGGCGAGAATATAAGAATGCAAGTGCATCTACACAACAATCCTACCATCTAGTAGGTGAAGATAGGTCCTAATCCCAGGGATGCGGAGATGAGGTCCGTTCCATGCTCCACTCCTATCGAGGAGAATTTCGGCGGCACCTAAAATTTGTTCTCCGAATACACGTCCTCCCCGAGAGGGGAGTATGTGTATTCGAAGAACAACGGGAGATCTTGCCAAACTCAATCGTGACAGAGGAGCATGGAACGGAGACGCATCCTCAAATGTCGCCCAAACGTGGACAATTCGAAGCGGTCACGGTTATAGGTATGCGGGGGATGCGCATACTTCCAACCGTATCTCTTTTCGAAACGGAGACGCCTTAAGCGAGGCTGCGATCTAGCTCGACCATGGCACGGAAGGAGGGGGATATACCTAGGGTCGCGGTGAGTCGGGGCTACCGACGAGGAAGGAGATCGGGGCCGCCAAGGGACTCCGGCTCGACAAGCGACTTCGGCCGGAGGGTTCCTCTCTGCATAAAAAGAACCACGAGGGGGATAAGTTCAAAATTTTGAGGAGAACCTCCCACGCGGGGAGGTTTCAATACACAAACAAACAAAAACACGACGACGATGGCCGACAATCACATTCACATCAAGGGCACGATGGCCGACAACTGCGAAATTTGACGACGGCGTGGCGGACGGGACGGCAGTGGGCGGTCCTCCACCCTCTCTTCCGCCCCGGCGATGGCGGCGAGGTCGCAAGGGGTGCGGCGTGGCGTGGCGTCGGGGCCTCCTCTTCCTCCTCCCGTCTCCCCCCTTCCTCCTCCTTCCTCCTCCTCCTCTCCTTCCTTCCTTCTCCTTCCTCCTCCTTCTTCCTCCTCCCTTCTCCTTCCTCCTCCTTCTTCCTCCTCCCTTCTCCTCCCTTCCTTCCTCCTCCTTCCTCCCTGCGCCCCCCCGCAGCGCCCCTCCTCCTTCCTCCTCTGCGGAGCCCCACCCCGCGCCCCTCCTTCCGGCCTGGGGAAGGGGCCATGGCCGCCTAGCGGGGGGCGGGCCTTGGCGGGGGGCTTGTGGGCGGGGGGCGGGGCCGCTGGCAGCGTGGCTGGCGTGGCGGCGTGGCGCCGGCGCGGAAGCGGCCGGCGGCGTCGGCCAGCGGCGGCGAACGGGCAGCGGCGAGGCGGGGTAAGCCTGACGGTGAGTGTGTGTGAGAGTGTGTTTGCGTGTGTGGTGTGTGTGGCGTCGTTGAATTAATTTTAAAAAAAAACAAGGGGAGATTTCCGTGATGGATCCGGGCGGCTCACGGGAAGAAGGCCGGATTTCCCGTGAGCGGCGGATCCATCACGGAAATCTGGAAGTTTTTTCAAAAATATCCACCGACGTAACACGCAAGGCCGGTCCCACCCATCCTTTCCCGTGGCGGCTCACGGGATATCTCATTCCTTTCCGTGGCGGCTCCGATCCCATCACGGGAAGAGTAAAAAAAAAAAAATGTTGAACCCTAATCACGCCACGTGGGTCCGCCAGCGATTTCCCGTGATACGTATAACGTGGGATCACGGGAAATATCTTAGATTTCCGTGAACAACTCACGGGAAAGGAGTTTTCCGAAATAAATTTTATTTCTATCTCTTTCTTTTTCTAGCATATATATTTTGAAACTTTGATCATGATAACTTCATAAATACCTTTCCACATACACTCACCAATCCTAATTTCATCCTTACTTAAAAAAAAATTGACCATTATTTCATGTGGTTCTATCTCTATTTGCATTTACTTAAGCGCAACAAAAATTATAATAATTACAAAAATAATCCAAAAAATTCTCGAAAATAGACATGACACAATATTTGAGGTCTATTGCATATAGAAAAAAGTTTCGTAGCCAAACCACAACTTGATCGTCACATTGACATGAAATCACACTAGATCACTCTCAACAAACATGAAGCTTCTACGTAGATGTTGGAGCCTGTGAACATCGTACGTGCCAACTTGTGCGAAACGTTCCAAGTTTTTTATCATAGCCTCGGCACAAGATATCATGATAGATTATCAAATTTCATGATTTTTTTTTGTACATCGGTTTATTTTCTAGAATTTGTAGACCAATCGAACAGGGATTAGAGTTGATGATTTCGTACTAAGATGTTCAGATTTCATTTTTTTTTAAATGCAAGGCCTTACATTGTGTTGAGTATGAGGAATATAAATTTTCTACTAAATTTTTTCAAAAAATTGAAGCACTTGTAGTTCAAATTTGGCCTCATTTCATAAATTCCCATAAAAGAGAATAATTACCTAAATATATCAAATGAAGTCAATAATTCACCAAACTTTAATATTGAGTGTCATATGATGTGCAACAAGTGTAGAAAAAGTTTGGAGATCAAAATCCAAAAAAAAATATTTCAGTGGCGTCTTTCCGTGAGCGGGTTGTGGCGCTCACGGGGAAAGGGTCCCCTTTGCCGAGGCCCTTTGTTCAGCCCACGGGAAAGCTCGCTCACGGGGAAAGAGGTATCCCGTGAGCTTGACGGAGTTATCACGGGAAAGTGTGGACGGAGTGACGGAGCGGGCGGGCCGGCGGCGCGTCTTTGTTTCCGCGGAGCGGCCTCCTCACGGGAAAGGGTCGAGTGATATCCCGTGAGGTTTCCATCACGCGGAAAATTGGTTATCCCGTGGGTCAATTCTTTCCCGTGATGTGTTCACGCTGCTCACGGGATATCCTGTGTTTTCCCCGTGATTATTGCCTCGAGCTCACGGGAAACGGTTTGCTCACGGGATATCGCTGGATTTCGGTAGTGGTCCTGTGGTCGCTGTGCATCCATAAAAGGCTTTTTGGCTTCTTTCAATAATAGCGGCTTTGGTGATCGTGCCTTTTTTTGTTCATCAAGTAATAATATTCTTCCAAATTAAACATACCACAATCCAATTTCCCTGTTATCGACATATAGGTACCTGAAGAAAAACAATATATACCTGAAGAAAACATTTGTCAAAGTATATGTGCCGTGTGCACCGGACATCTCTCCCTTTCCCTAGTCATTCCAACCGGCGAGTGAGACAAGACAACACATACGGGCATTGGACAGTAGTAGTATCATACTGTATTCGTATAGCATGCACCAATAGCTTGCTCCCATAGTCCCATGGCTCTCTGACCAAGTACGTTGCCCATGCCGTGAGAACGTACGTATGCGGCGTTTCAAAATGCACCGCACACACATAAACAAAAAGGCAGAACTATACTCCCTCCGTAATGCAAATAGAGGTCTTTTTGGACACCATTGTGCATACCAAGGAGTCATTAATTAGAGCTAATTTTTCCATGTTTGCCCCTAATAAATAAGGAGACGGGAGTATAAAATGCACAAAGATCTTTTCAGCTTGTTGGCCAGCCTGACGAGTCCCGAGGCTGCTGCCTTGCGAGGTCACCGGTTCGATCCTTACATGCTGCCAATTTGTTTTTCTGCTTTTTTGCATGGGGCTTTTTGCATGGGGCTGTTAGGCAGGCCGGTGGACGTCCGTTTTTCGCCGCCCGTCTTGCTCGCGCTGGCTGCATCGCCTGGGCGCGCTGGTTTGGCGCCCTTTGTTTTTTTTTCGTTCGTTTGTTGCATCGCGCGCTTGACCGGTCATTTTTTTTTTTTGGGCATTTTCGTTGATCGGGAATGAAATCTTTGCAGTCGAACTCCTTGAAGCCGTAGAACCATGCAAGAAGCATCCATTCAAAGTGGACGAGACCACAGCGAGAGCATGGCCAGAACACCGAGTGTGCTCGTTTCCATGCTTCGCGGTTCTCATGCACGAGACCGCAGCGACCGCAGACAAAGGCGCCCGGCGGCAAAGAGTCGGGCGCGTGGTCCGACTCCGGCGCGACGGAGTCCGGCACGATCTCGATGGACTCCGACTCCGCGCGATGGTGTCTTGCTGCTCGACGAGAACATCCGCCGCCACGGACTCCGGCACGATCTCGATGGACTCCGACTCCGGCGTGACGGTGTTCCGCTGCTCGACGAGAACATCCGACGCCACGGACTCCGACACCACGGACTTCGGCACAAACGAGTCCAGCGACTTGGCGTCCATGGCGACGACGAAGTGTGGCGCGGCGAGCGGGCGAGCGAGGGATGGCGAGCGGCGTTCGGCGATGGCTAGCAGCGGCGAGCGGATGAGCAATTAGAGGGGTATTAATGTGGACGGGAGACTCACGCATGCGAACGGCCTGGAGCTAAATCGAGGCCGGTATTAATCACGCATGCATGCGCGGGAGACGAAGCAATTAGAGGGGTATTTTTGGCCAAAACCACCGCATGCAACCGGAAGGACTTCTTTTCTGCTCTACTCGCATGGACGGAAAATGACTTCTATTTGCATTACGGAGGGAGTATGCGTCACACACTGGATCGGATGGGGTAGGAAAACAACACGGAGCTATCAGTCTATCACTCATCTGCGACGGTCCATTACGTCTCCTCCGCTGGGCGCTGATGCCTGCCTGGTCGGAGGCAGCAGATCGAAGTGCAGGAGAAATTGAGAACTGGCCGGGAATAAGTTTTGACTATTCGTCGTCTCGTACTAAGTTTTTCGTCCGTTGAAGCAAAAAATTGCTAGTACAATCACGAAATTCGGATCGGTGAGCAGGGAGCAGGGGTCCCGGCGACGTTGAGCAACCACCTAAGATCATCGACAAAGTACAAAGTTTTTTTTTCTTTATATAAGAAAACTAGGACACTGTTCGGACTCTTAAAACTTTCTAGCTACGACACTGTTAATGAGTGCCCGCTAATCATAGCATCGAGTTAGCTGAAGCGTTGCTTACTTGCTTTATACTCCTAAAAAATAGTATTATGAATTGCTTGGAAGAGTTTGACAGTTCATAAAACATTTATCACTTCAAAGAACGAAAACCATGAAAATATTAATTTTATAACGAAACTAACAATGTTCATTTGATGCCATGAATATAATTAAACTTAGCTTAGAATAGTAATTTGACAAGTCTTGAACATTCGGGGGCACGGAAAAGGACAGGGGAGAAGAACATAAGATGCACATGCACTTCCTCCATCGCAGTATCCCTTTGTGATGTCACAGCAGAGATGCCTTGAAACAAAGCACGAGCAATGACGACCACCGTGGTTGCTTTTAATTCCCTCAACTGAGCAAATAGCAATCAGCACCGATAATCGGCGTGGTGCGCGCCGTCTCATTCTCCTTCGCGTCCGTGTCAAGTGACAGCAGGCAGGGTCCACGGGGCGGATAGCCGGAAAGCTCGGGCGGGCGGCCCTGGCATTTTCGTTGGGAGAAATGCACCGCGGCCCCCGTCGTCCCCCCCGTCGTCCAGGTGTGGTTTCACGAGGATCCCGTCCCGGCGCGGCGCCCGGCCGAAACCCAACCAACCCAAAAAGAGGTGCAGTCGGCGACTACACGGCACACGCGCGACGCGTTTTTTGATCTGGAGGATGTACTAAAGTACTCCGTATAATAGTCCCCGGATCTGGTACCCTCGATATATACGTACGCACTTGTTTTCTTTACTAGCTCGATCGCCGAAGTCGATCGCGCGCGCGCGGTGGTTGTGCCTGCGCGGACTGCGAATCGTACACGTACGTGCATGACATGATCCGTTGCGTATCGGCGGCAGGTGTGGGTGTACGTCTGTTGCAGCAGATACGCCTCTCTGCGTAGGCACGTAGGACTAGATCAGGCGCCGGTTACGTTACGTGGAAAAGATTCGCAGATGCATGCTCGACCAGGAAAAAAAATGGTATGAAATTCGGGCTGTCGCTCAACGACTCCTTTGATTATTTCGGGCTGGGCGAGTCTTCCAAGATCTTACGTTCATAGGAGTATATTACAGAGTATAGTAGGCATTATTCAGCGTCGAAAGCAGAGCACCATCCTCCATCCAGCTGTGACACTGACTGTGAGCTTGCAAAGGAGACCGGAGAATACGCAATGGTACGAACACCACGTGAGCTCGCTCACAGCTCCTAGCTCTCATAAATATTTATATTAAAACATGTATTATAGGTACTACGTACCAGTACCACGTCTGTAAATAGCATCGTCACCTAGCAAGTATCGGGGTCTACAAGCCCTGTAATCATTCTACACGGTCATGTAGGCAAATACGTATTAGCAAAAACGTTTGGCTAACAACTACCTGTGGCAGATAAAATGATGAAATGTCAGTAATGCCATTGTTTAGTTTTTCACTTTTTTTAATATTACAATCTTGGGAAAAAAAAGCAAAACCGGACGATTAATATTACAATCGTGCGACCAGATGCCGGAGACTCTGGATCACATCATCCTTGGCTGTTCCTACAGCCGAGAGGTTTGGCACATTTGCCTGTCCAGATTACACTTGCAGGGTCTTGTGGTGGTGCACGAGGAAGACATGTTTCAATGGTGGCTGCGGGCACGCAAGCGGTTTTCCTAAGGGTGCTTTTGATTCGCTTCTTTTTCTAGTCGGTTGGATGCTTTGGAAGGAGCGGAACGCCCGAACCTTTGACAGGTGCAGTCCACAGCCTCTTATTTCGCCCGATCGGATTTTGACGGAGGCCAACGCTTGGTCAATAGCTGGTAACAGGATGTTGGGCCGACTCTTGTGTAGAGTATGATGCTTTCATGGTCTCTGTTTGTCGCAAATTGTTTTCCAATGTAGTCCAAGGTTGTAAGATCCAGTAGAAATAGGTCGGTCGAAGTCGGTAACGGTGTTGCCGGTCGATCTTGTATCTTAAACTCTTTCTGCTTAATGAAATACGCGCCTAACGGTGTGCTCTTGAAAAAAAAAATTAGAGCCAATTAGAGCCTTATTCCGCGCCTTATATCCTCTTCTTTATCCCTTATATCCTCTTCTTTATCCACACTGTCTATATTTCACCCGCTTATGCTATCATCCCCCCCCCCCACACACACACACTGCCCTGCCCTACCTGTGTCTTCGCCCTATTCCGCGCCCCAACCGACTACTCGGCTTAGTGGCCTTTGCCACGACCGGTCCGCGCTACCAACCATGTGCCCTCCCAGTACGTCCTTCTATATATGTTTCACATGTCAATTGTAGTCCTTGCTTTTCATTCATTTTTCTACTGTATAATCTCGTACTCCAACTCCATGATGCATTCGTTACACGGGGTTAAAGTAGTGTAAACGTACAAGTACAAATGTAGCCGGGTCCTTTTGTTATGTGGAGTTGCATAAAGCTCACCTTTTTGCTATAAACAACTCACAGGGTCCACGACATGGCCCAATTCATCACATGGTCCGCAGTGCTAATTTAATCTCCTGACCGGCCGTCTCACTGTGTATGCGTCGCATGATAATGTCGGACACCGTAAACAACTCCCACCATCGTACGTAGTACAGCCAGTAAAATACTCCACGCACGCAACGCGCAGGGGGTGGGTAGGTGGAATCTCCACTTGTCTGTGTTCCATCCGGTGTTCCTGCATGCATGGAGTGATATGCAGAGCTGCAGTTGCAGACCACCATCAGGCAGTCATCATGGTCGTCTAATTTTGGATCGGGCCGCACATGCAGCCAGCACCGACCGCGTTGGCTCCCGCGCAACTAGTGTAGTGTAGCTATAGCTGGATTATCGGCATGCAGCACGAGAGCTTTAATTTTGTTTATCCTCGTGTCGTTTCGCCGAGCACTGGGTCCTCCTACCCCTGCCCGTGTTTCCAACAAGAGAGCTAGGTGTTTGCCTTGTTCGGCCATGCATGATTCCACTGGAAATGGCGAATGCATGTGCTGCGTCCTGCTCCGGAGTGGCAGAATTAATCGCTATCTCGTTTTGTCTTCTCTCTCGTTCCGGAGGAAAACCGAGAGGGAGCTTTCGTCAGGCACATGGAGATCGAAGGACGAACCTGTAGGCACAAAAATACTACTCCTTATGCCGCGTACACTGACAAGCCGGAATAGCTGGCTTTACTCTCGCTCGAACGTCTTGAATCGAAGGCGTGCCAATCAATTTGACCTGTTAATTGACAAGGAGTTAAACGTGAGATCTGGAACATGCCTGGTGAGACCAAGACAGTTCCGCATGTATGGCTCTAAGGCCAGATGTAAGGACACATAGCTATGAGAGCTATCTGTCGACAGATAATGAAAGCATTCGGTAAGCATGTATAAAGATGTAATATGATAACAGTTGCCGAATGGTCATAAAAGACATGTTTGAACAAGTAAAGTCGATCATCATGATATGACATTATAGAGCTATATTGCATGGATCGAATCAATTGACAACATGGAGCAAAAGCAGGTAACTCATAAATAAAAACCTAATCTAAATGACACATGCATAGGTTTCATCCAACTAGTCTGCCGCACGTCTAGCCTTCCTAAACCCGTCAAGCTTAAACCCTTGCAAGCTAATCCACCGCATGATACCACTTGCTACAGATATAAACCACTTACCACAACTAGATCAATCCACCGCATGATACAATCTAACCATGATAAGCTAAAAGCACGCATACATCTAAATAGATCTATAAATACTCATTACTCGTCGAGGCGCGTATGCATAGACAAATAAAGTACACATGCAAACCTAATCTAAAGCAAAGCCAGAGATTCGTCCCGATCAGTCCTAACAAGCAATCCAATCGCGATGATACACCGCAACAAGCTAATCCACCGCATGATACGGCTTGCCAGACTTAACCGTTCTAAACCCTCTTCGTCCTAACAGCAATCCACCGCATGATACACTGCAACAAGCTAATCCACCGCATGATACGGCTTGCCAGACTAGACTCTAACGATAGGTAGATTTACACATGCAAGATACAAGTAAACACATAACTGTGTTCGGCAAGCTTGCCGAATCCGTGGTCCATGAAGAAGAAACTTAACACGTAAAACCTTAGCCCCGCCGCACGACTCATGACTAAACGCGCAAGAACCCCAAGAACACGTGACAACCTAGATTGATCTAGGCTCGGCTATGAAAGAACGGATAGATCTAATGACAAGCTAATGATAAACACCGAAAGTATTGATAACATATAGATCTAACAAAAGATAAAGCCGAACCACATCAATCTAAATTGGACAAGAAGTGTGTGCAATCGTAATTAAATAAATTAATAAACAAATAGAAATCATGCACCACTCGGTAACTTAATGAATTCATTAGGGTGCCAAGCCTAATGAAGCCGATAACTAGCTCTTAGCCGGATCTTAGCCCACCGGATGGCTCATGATCGAATAAAAAAGAACCCTCTTGCCCCCGATAGCTTAAATCCGCCCGACGATACTAAGCGTGAACAAGACTTCTTGCAATAATCTAAATCCGCCGACGATACTAGACATGGTGCAAGGTTGCCGGTACTTTACGGAGGTCGACGGGTCGATGAATCCTCTCGCAAAGAGATCGACGACACGATCGGACTCGAAGGGTGGCGGAGCCAAGGCACGGAGCCGGGTTAGTTGTATTTGATTTGGTAGATTAGTTTACCGTTGCGGGTCTCATATTTATACCCCGGGCTTATTGGGTCCTAACTAATTACGAATAATAATAACGAAAATATCTAGCTAAGATACATTGTCCTCCAAGTCTTCTCGGAGTCGTGGGAATTGCACGTGATGTGGGCCCTCGTCCTTGGATATCTCCCTTGGTGCTCCACGCTTGCTGAACCGTCTCTTGTTCAGCTTCCTCTCGACTCGGGCTCCTCACCGAATAATGGCCGGCTTCGAATGCTTATAGCACTGCAGCTACATTCTTGCCGGCCGAATGACCTCTTACCGAATCATCGTTTGCCAGCCCATCTGTCATCCCGGCTTTACCAAATTTTTGGTGTTAACAGAACCATGACGCCGGCATAGTGGCAGAAAGGACACAAGCTTCCAAAATATGGTCGCGTTCGGTCGTTGCCGAATTCTCATCGCTCCATCTCGACTACTTTGCTTGTAGTAGCTCTACAAGAAAGCGTGGCGCGGTCAACAACAAGGCCAAATTCTCTTGGTCTTCTAATTAATCTCCGCATGGAAACAAAAACCACTACTAGTGCTTCAGCTACAACGACAGCGACAACAAGACTCGTGACCGATACGATTACGCGAGTTGTTGCCCGTACGGCCGGGCGGGGATCTCATCTCCCACACCACACACGGACACGGATCTACTGAATGAGCTAGTACTCCTACCGGCTACCGCTGACCCAACGCGAGGTCAATTTGTGTAGCCTTGCCATGCGACTGAATGAGCCCAATGCCCCAATCACACATCTGCACAGTGTACTGAAAGCTAGTACTAGTCAAGGGGTTTCACAGCTCAATGGCAAAGGCCATTGGTTGGCTCCCACCCGCGGTTTAAAATCTGGGGCGACACTTTATTCCGGGATTTATTTTCTCGTGATTTTCCTGGCCAGGCATTAAGTGCTAGGCGACGCCCCCGCCGATAGCGAGGCGCCGTGGTGACTTCGAACTTCAAGATTTGTCGGCGCAGTCCTCGGGAAGGTGCTCATAAAAGAGGGTTTACGTGACGCGTGTTCATAAAAAGGTGAGTGTCGCGGCGAGTTGAAAGCCAGCCGTCTGCGTTGTACTGAGTAATCTAAAAAAAAAGAAACCTAGTACTAGGCTTGATGACGGGAGAAGAAGTCATGGGGTCGCGCGTACGTCCATGTCACAACCGTACAATTTGTCCACGCAGCCGGTACAACGAGTCGATAAAGGGTTTAAAGGAAGCGTCGGTCGGTCGGTCGGTCGGTCGGGCGAGCTCAGTTGCCCAGCGCGCGTTTTGGCGGCTATAAATGGCCTGCTAGGCCATGGCCCACGTACACACGCGGCGCAGCCATGTTTGAATCTCTCAAGTAGGATAAGAGAAGTCAAGTCTCAACACTTCGAACTGCATGCCGTAAAGCACGTTGTTGATCGATCGGCGACGGTCCCGACTCGAGGTCTGCCGTCTGCGTATGGTTCAGGCCTTCATGCAACCGTACGGCGCAGCATCCAACAGAGGTTCAACTTGCGCGCGTGTTCATTTGTTCACGTAAAGCGTGATGCCGTGATGGTGACACAATTCGGTTCGGTCGATCTCTCGACGGGCACACTGTACACACAGTAACAACAGTGAAGGCTTACACTCATCGATCGACAGTAACAGCGAAGGCTCGGACGTGTCGACAAAAGTTGGACACCGACTGCTTGTTTTGTCTGATCGGACGAGTTACACACGGCTGCGTGTGCTCCACACAAGTTAAACCCGGGCCACTAGAGACATTATCCATGCATGGGCAGTCCAGGCGAGGGACCAGCAGAAGCAGACCGGAAGGTGCGGTGCAAGAGCGAGTCCTTCCGGCGACCACAGTCCACTCCACACACACTGACTCGCTACACCACACCACACCAAACGGTCAATGTCTCACGTGCGCTTTGGGTTTCGTCGTCCTTTCTCTAATCGCCGGAAATGAGAAGTGCACGGCTGCCCCGGTGTCCGGTGCCCGACCGCAGAATGTGGCGGTGTGCAGAGAGAGAATCAGGGGATCAGTCGTCGTGGCCTCAGCCCGGCGAGCCGGTGATCGGCCTCCCGGCGGCCCCCCCACGGCAGCGAGCGAACCAGTCGCCTCTGAATTCTGATAGCCTATCTTCCCAGCGCCTTTTGCTTGCGCTGCAATTATCAGTCACACTGCTGATTGAACGCGCAGCCGTCATCAAGAGTCAAAACTACCTAACCAACCTCCACAGCTCCGCTGCAGTGATTGTGTTGCAAATGCAGTGGCTTCGATAATTCGATTGATATCTGGGATCGAAATCATTGCAATGATAGGCCTATCGATCGTGCTATACTTATCTCCCGATTAAAAGTAAAACGTCAGTCAGATTTCTGGTTAAACTACTCGGATCCCACTATCCCCGGAAAAGGACATCACCATTATTACACCAAGGTGAGATTCTTTTTTTTTTTTCTTTTTTTCGTCTTCCTTTCCTTTTTGTTTTACTGCTGTCGTTTTCTATCGACAGTTGAGCCTGAGTGAGCTCTGAACAAAGTTCGTGCGATAAGAACCTACAGCGAAACCAATCTGTAGTGTACAAGCTCCCATCTTCCTTTTCGTCTTTTTTTTCTTCGGTTTTGGGACGATGTCATTGAAGTCATGACTGGTGCTTGCAACTGCACCTGCAATTTCGACACAACAACCACCAAGTGGCACTTCACTGACGGTCGTACCTGCACAACAGTTGCCCATTTGCCAACTCTCCCAAGATCTGATCTCATCGACAGTGGTCGAGCTACGCCAAGAGATGTCGAAGAAAGTATAATCGAATATAGGATAGGAGAGTCAAAAAACGCTAAGTTCCGATTCCATGCTCTTCGATGCGCACAGATCATACCAGAACGAATTCTAGCTAGAACACCTCCATGCTTAAAAGACTGATGCTGCTCGAACATCGACTGCTTCCATCGAAAGTGGAGAGTGGAAAACCCAAGGTAAGGTCACAGCCCACTGGACACATCTGGGCCTCTACAATATTCTCAAAATAAAAATCTGGGCCTCTACAAGATTCTCAAAATAAAAATCTGGGCCTCTACAATCGGCGAAGGGGAGCAATTGCAGATCTCAGCGTTCCTTTTTTTTTTTTTTTTTTTTTGGCATTCACTTGGCTCCAACAGAAGTGATTGGTACGGTACGGAGTATATGCACCCTGACCGTCTTCTAAGCCTGTACATTCTTTTGGCATTCGATTGGTTCCTACAACTAACCAACTATACATAATTTCCATGTTCAGCCAAGCTATTCTTATACAACTATGTACCAACCGAACTAGTATTCGTTTGCCTCTTCAACTGATATACAGTAGCACTTGCCCAAGTATCATCACACGCCTAGCACTCATCATATGACAACTTCTTGCTACGCATCAAAGAATTGATCAATATAAAAATAATATAACATGAAAACAACTGTTTTATTCCACGTGTACATATAGTTTATGATGCTACATTGCTAGTACTTGTTGATGATGAAGATGACCTAATCATGTTTATCAGTAAATTTTTATTGTCTACTTTTTTGTAACTATTTGAAGTTGATGATGAAGATGACCTAATCATGTTTATCAGTAAATTTATGGTCTAACTATTTTCGTGGTTATTTATTGTTTAATCAAGACATTTATGTCTGTTCGAAAACGTCGAATAAAAAGTCACAAGAATGGCATTATAAAGTCTCTAGTATTCTTTTATGCAGATATTTCAATTATCGGTATGACTTTTAAGATATTTATATTGTATGTTGGGGGCAGGGCGGCTGCGCTTACCCCGTCCTTGTAAAAAAAAAACCAATGCTAAACAGGCTTAGAGATCTACATGTAAATTTTATGAACTAAAGGGAGAGAGAAAAGAAGATTGACTCACCACCTATATAAATAGACCCATGGTGGTGATGGGGCACCTCTCCCCATTCATTAGAAAACACTACACCTCCATTGTCTCTCTCCGCATAAAGACCCGAGTGGAACCTCTCTCGAGTGAATAAGACCCTGAGTTGTAATCTCAACATTGTATTTACTATTTAGTATAAAATGGAATTTAGGTATACCACAAATTTAATCTATAAATTTAAGTGTTATCGTGTTACTTAGTGTATATATAACAAATTATGTTGTTAATTTTACAATTATCACCTTATTTTTAAAATGGAATTACCGAATTGAACATGAAAATTTTCGACCTGCATACCCTAAACTAATATCTTAGATTCGCCACTTTTCCAAAGAAACAACACGAGCACCGGTACCACGTCGTCCTTCCATTGGTACGTCGAGGCCGTGCTGCCCCTGCCCCCTGCGTGCGGCGCCGAATTCACCCGCTAAGGTGAGTTAATTAGCTGCGGTCTGCTGACCACCCTTGATTCCTGGCTTCCTCCCCTAGGTCGTAGCTTGACTCGCTTGAGCATTATTCGAGATCGTTTCTTTGAACATTCTTCGATCGTTTCTTGAGCATTCTTAGAAGATTGGGCTGGTTGTTCCGGAATCCGATTGGTTTTGATTTGGGAAGCGACAAGTGATTCTAGAATGGTTTTTCATTCGTTTGAATACTCTTCGGCCCGGATCGTTTCTTGAGCATTCGTTCTTGGACGATTCTTGCGCGGTCCTGGGTTCGTTGTTCCGGAATCTGATTGATTTTGATGTGGGCATAGTTTTTCATTCGTCGTCGACGGCGGCTCATCGACGGGTCTGGTTTGTTGTTTCTTGTTCAGTATCCTCTTGAGTGCACTTGTCTCTACATTCCGTGCCTTAATCTGGAAACTGTGGCGAGTGCTTGCCTGCCCATCCTTGGCACGCTGAACGAGTTTCTGGGCTACCTGCCGGCATCTAGCATCACCGGTCTGCTTCGGTTTCTGGATGGTTCCGGCGCTGAAGGCGAGTTCCTCCGGGCGAATGCTGCTTTAGTTGGCGGCGAGGCGAGGAACGGTCAGCTGGTTACCGCTCTCGCCTTCGTGGCCGGGAGGGGCAAAGGCATCACAACCTTACCCCTCCACTTGCAGGACGCCCCGGCTGTGCTTGACCAGGAGGAGCATGTTGCTCAGGCCGTACGTGCTGTAGACCTCCGTTTCATTCCCATTTTCAATTGAATTTAAGTGGAATATTTCTGCTGATAAGAGTCGTTTACGTTGCACATTTTGGTTCAATTTTTGACTTTAGGCGTAGGGACTGCAGGTCGATGAACTAGAGCATGCGGACGACGAGCACGCGGCCCAGGTTGAGGAGCGGGCTCACCAGCTGCTGCAGGGTGCTCAGGCTGTAAATGCTGCATGCCTCGGATTCATTCCCATTTTCAGGCCACGTTTAGATTGCAAAATATTTGTCAAAAGCACCGCTCTAACTCCCCGTAAGACTTTCGTTTCAGATTTTCGTGAACATCATTTAATCATGGACTAACCAGCCAAAAGATTTGTCTCGCGATTTACAACAAAAACTGTGTAAGTAGTTATTTTACCTACATTTATCGCTCCAACATATGCTTTTTTTGGTGTATTTAATGTGATGTGATGTGATGGAGAGAGAGTCATCAATTTGCAAGTTTTTGACAAAAACTTTAGCCATCTAAACAAGGCATTGAAATTGAATTGAAATATTTCTGCTGCTATATAACAGTCGTTAAAGAAGGAACGTTGAAGTTGTGTTCCAAATACTTTCTGTATATCTTTCCCAATTTGATTAGCCAAATCAAGGTAATTACTCTGATGACCATGAGGTGAAACTTAAACTAAAGGTTGCTTGCTCTACGCTGGTAAATAAGGTAGCGTGCAAATACATGAACGTCTATGTGTAACCACTCCAAATACCAGGTCAGTAGGTTACTGTCAGTGGTAATTCAGTTGGAGCAGCTGAAGTGCTGCATCAAACCATCGGTGGAGATTTCAATAACACAGTCCATGATTGAGGCGACAGCGCGAAATCGTTTAGTGGGATCCACAAAATGCAAATTAAAGCAGGTTTCTCTCACCCTCACTGTTATAATGTTGTTAGTTTTTTTTTTCTTCGTGGGACCTGCTTCGTGACAGAGTTGGAACCTAAAACAGAGTTCGCTTTTCATTTCCCAATGGGGTCTTGCAAGCCATGAAACAGCACAACAGTAAAATCGAACCAATATATATTGTTGGGTGTGGATTGACTTTTCACCATAACTGTGTTTGCATTCATGATGAATTCAAGAATACGGAATACAAATTTCCACATTAATTTTGAATGGCAAAAGGATCATAAACATCCACATAGAATTTTGAATGCTAAAGGATCAAGTGCAGGAATGCAGTGCAGGAGGACACTCCTAATGCTGACATTGAGGCTCATACAGTGCCCGTGGGGATATGTCCTTCGTGAAACAAAATGTCCTTAGTGTCCCCCGCTTCAATGGGGAGTTTAACCCGCGGCCTTAAACCTGAAACACGGCCGGTCTGGGAGATGGGATGGAGTGAGTAAGCGTGTGCTACTCTTTTGTCGCCAGTTGGTTTTTATGTAATCACAACCTCTTGTCTCTTGTGTTCTGAGGTTCGGTAATCTTGCGACTACCGTCTCTCGTCTGTCTCAGAATAAAACTATTTTCTCGCTTAATGAAAAATACGCCTAGGGCGTCATCAAAAAAAAAATGTGCCCTTAGCCAGCGATGAGTGGATGTGAGCGTGCCTGCGTGCATCTTTTGTAAACATATAAGCTACCGAGAGACAGAAGGATCATCACTCTTTTTTTTCAACGGTAGGCAGGAGTTCTGCTGAACTTGTATATTGATATGGATAGAAGGATCATCACGAATTATGTGACCAGAACTCCAAACTCTCACCAATCCTTCCCTCGCCTATTTGCTTTGTTGTTCGTCTGATTTTCTTCCCCAATTTTCCCTTTCGCTTGTGCCTACTAACAAGACATCCAGGTCGACCTCATGTCAACATTGTTCCCTGTCCGGCACGTTCCACTACTACTGAAGAAAACCGGAGGAGACTCTGAAGAAACTGGAGCAGGTCGCGAGTCCCGTGCTGTCAGGATGCGAAGGCGGCCCAACACGCTCGTCACAGGCCCAATGTGGAGCCACTAGGGGGGAGAGAGAGATGATGAGAGAGAGAGAGGTACTTAAGGTAGAGAGCGTGAGAAGAGAGGATATGAAGTTTCTGTAATCACATAACTGAATTCTGCCATTCCTTATTTCCTCCTACCTCCCGTACTAGTTCTGATTCTGAACCTGGAACTTTTCAGTGTACCTGAATAAAGTGGTTTGCGGCCGGCATTGCTGTGTTTCCTTTGCGGAACTAGATTGTGCGTTCGTACCCTTCTTCTGATTTCTGAAAAGTATGGTATATTATATGTTACTACCTAGCTAGGTGATCTGTGAACAACAAACCACATTGTATTTGTGTATGCTTTAACAGTAACGGCAGACTTTCTGTCATCATATGAATCACAATCAACCTCCAGAGAGTGTGCATTATCGTACTTTTGTTCCGGGTCCATGAATCATGATATTGCACTGGCGTGGACTTGGGCTGTGGAAGAGTGTCATTTTTTATGCCTGCTACTTCCGCCCATTGCCTGGAACCACAATCAAGCGGTAATAAATCTCATACTTCGTATACACCATTGTTTGCATGGCTTTCTTTTCAACAGGCCAACTGTTAAACACACATTTTTAGGGTGTTCATGAATTGCTACTTGTATTGATATACATTATCCTGTTAAGTACCTACCAATATTCAGCTCGTTTTCTGTATTTTAGTATCACCTAAAAATTTAGGAATATGTCATTTTTTACACAAGAACATACACTCACCCCTATAAAGACACGCACATACCCAACAGATCTAGAGATTCCTAACAAAGAGTGTCTGTGATGTGAGGGGTCCGTATTCTGATTTGGGGAAAAAAAAAGGATAGAAACAGTACAAACGAGGCCTCTCACCCTAGTGTGCTTGCCGCATCTCATCGAGCGGTTCCATGTTCTGCCGTAACAAAAAAAATCTTGAAAAAATGGCATAGAGTGAATTCAACAACTCTTCCATGCAATTGCCATGGTCTTCGTCGTTTGCACTAGCTCCCTCGCGCGCTTCTTGATTTGGTACGTGATCTGAGGCTCATACATACGTGAGTACGTACTCCAACTCGATCGATCAACTCGTCCAAGAAAAGCTTGTTCCGATCCGGAGCGCGATCAACTAAGTGCAAGCAACATGTCGTGGCATGGCGCGGCTGCTCCTGCCGCACTGCTGGCCTCCTCACTGTTCTCTTCCAGGGCCCGATCGATTGCACGGGAGATCTCGAGGTAGTCAAGCTCGTCCAAGAACGCCTCCTCATCCTTGGCGCGGATGTCCCTGAGCTCCCGGGCAAAGGCGTTGAACCCCATGGCCTCCAACGCAGCTTCCTCGGCTTCTGCCACCTCGATCTCCGGGATTAAAACTTCCGCGAGTTGGAAAGGGAAGCTGTTGTCGTTGAAGCCTTCGGTATCCGCCGCCTCCGTGTCCTGGAGGACGAATTCCGCAACTTCGCGTGCGAGAGCTTCCAGCGCGTCCAAGGCAGCAGCCTCATCATCATCGGCGTCGTCCGCCGCCGCCGTCTCCTGGACGGGTTCCACGAGCTCCCGGGCGAAGGCGTTGAAGCCCAGGGCGTCCAAGACAGCCTCGTCGGCGTCGGCCGCTGCCATGTCGTGCACGACCTCTGCGAGCTCCCGGGCGAAGGCGTTGAAGCCCATGGCCTCCAGGACAGCCTCGTCGCCCGCGGCTGCCGTCGCAACGATCACACCCATATGTCGCCCCGGGTCCGCGAGCTCGAGCACTGGCGTTGGCGTTGTTTCTCGCCGATCCCGCCAAGGCGGAAAATTGGAGACGGTTGCGTGTGAGAACTTGAGAAGGGATCCAGGCACGTACGCAGCGCTAAGCCTAGCTCAGAACAGCTATATGGATCCACGAGTAGGCACCTGGATATTATATATAGTGGTTCGTGTTGTGCTCAAGCTTAGGAATCAAGCTGAGTTTTTGTCTCGGATTCGACAGTGGTGCGTGTTGTGCTCAAGCTTAGGAATCAAGTTGAGTTTTTGTCTAGGATTCGATCGCGCCAAAATGAATTCGATCTGGAGACGATGTTCCGACTTCTCTCCTGTTACTTCGTGGCTCGCCAGCCGCCAACTAACTATCATGGGCCTGGCGCCTGGCCCATAGACAAATCTGAAAGCCCATCAAAGGAACCCACTACACATATTTACATAAAAAAAAAAAGGAATTGCACTCTACATATGCCGGTTGCCAAATCTTTATCCCCTGATATATTATTACTGTACACGTAGTTAAGCCTTGCAAGAGCTTAAAAGTATTACAATCACACCAGGTCCTCTTTTCTTTTGGACTATATATGTAATATAAGATAGTAAAAGTAAGGAAAAAGTCTACTTATCCCCAACTTTCGCAAACAAAAAGTCTGATTTTCATCTCCCTAAACTCTAAAACTGAACAAAAACAATACCTCAATTTTTAAAACCGTGATTACGTTCCTAACCTGGTTATGAGTGGTTTTAAAGGCAGTTTTGTTTTTCTTTTTTTATTTAGTTCAGCTAAATCTTTTAAAAATCATAGTAAAACATATAAAAATTATAAATGGAAAATCCAATTTTATTGGACGGTAGATAAGTAGATGTACACAGTAAACATAGACATATAATGCGGTATGCTTTGATACATTGTTATAGCTTTAGATCTATGATTTCCTATAATTAATAATTAACTAGAATAATTCATAGCTACAGTGGTCCAATTGTGGTGAATTTTTTTTTATGGTGGGCTAACTATTGTATGTTTGAGCCGTATAAACCTTTTTTCATACTATATGATCTTGTATAACTTAGTTATACATTTATTTAGATTTAACAAGTGAAAAGCCGGGTTATCCTAGTGGATAGTTGATCCAGCCCAAAAACACAAAGTCATGAGCTGCAAAGTTGAAGATATTTTTTTTTCTGATACCATGTCATCCCATTCCATCCTAATAAACTTTGATTTGAACCTGAAATCTTATAGGCTTCCGTGTGCATTCTAACTAGATTTTCTTCAGCCGCATAAGAAAAATCAATATAGCACCTCCAATTTGTTTGGCTAGCACTAATTTACACACGCATTGTATCATGGCGAAAACATTGATGAATGTGTTTCCTTTCCTTTCCTTTCCTTTCCTTTCCTTTCCTTTCCTTTCTGAAACTCTAAAAGGATTGACGCAAGCTTAAAGGGCTTCCGTAATCCTTTGGAGGACCATATCTCATGTGTCATCAAGCCATCTCTTTAGCTTTTCTCTTATCCTTTCGCTTCTGCTCTCGTGTACCTGCAAAAACACAACAAAAAATTAGAAAACTGAGAGGTGCTATTTATACAGCCTTTGTCCATTTTCTCATTATAGCTGCACAGACATTTCTGCACAAAGCAAGGTGGCATCTATTGCTACCAAACCTTACAGGTAAAGCAAAAAAAAAAGTTTGACATCAATATAAATATGGCAACAAGTTAGTTCTATTCAGATCTGCCCATTTCCTTTTTAAAAAGGAAATCAGCAACTGGGCAGCCTCGATCAAAGGTGAGGGCAGACTGCAAGTGAAGCAAAAAGAAAGAGAAGGATAAAGAATCCTACGTTTCTTTTCTTCATGCTTTTTCCGCCTCCAGTTCTCAGCAACTCTTCGCTTTTTTCTCTTTGTTTGTCTATGTTCACACAGATCTGAAAAGTGCAAGGAATATCTAGCACATAAGAACAAGACACTAACAGATATGAAAAGAGGAACTAATCAGAGAAACATATCCACAAATATTCAGACTTAGTTTTTACCCACAAAAGACATAAATAATAATATCTATAGATAACATCTTCTTTCCTAGCATTAAGATGATCATGTAGGAAGACTAATGCATCTATGCTTTCTGTTTTTGATAAAAATGAAGAATCGACCCCACAAATACAATTTACGTATCCCTGAGAAATCTCATTTGAACATACCTCTTGCCCAGAATTTTGAAGTGCTTGCAAGGGTTCAACACGATCCTGACCAATAACAACAAACCCAGATCCTTTATTCTTACTCGCTGCTATTGTTGCTTGCATTTCTCTTGGCCAAGTCTTCTAGTTGCTTCTGAAGTAAGGGTGAGACACCAGCCTGGTCAAGTGAAGGACAAAAGAAAAGGATTATAGTGACTATAGTGCCAGTTTTTTTATATCAATAATGTTCAGATAAATGTGTACTCTATGTTGGGGGAACTAACCCCAGCCAAATAGCGGCGAGAGAAAGTCTTAGGCTGCAATGGACGTTGCAAGAGATCACTCAATTCCTAAAATTCAAAGGAAAATGAGCTCAAACATGGGCCAAAGAGATTGAAGAGTATTTAAAAAAATCATGAACACTTTCCCTAAAATTTATAACCCTACTAACTTTTTTGAAGTACTCAAACCTGTTGAAGCTTTTGGAGATGTTGAGAAGTTGCCTTTCGCTTTCTTGTGTCCCTGCACACGTTCTTCTTCTTCACTGTCACTAGCATCCAAAATCAATCCCATGGATTCAGCATTTCTTTGAAGCCAGGATTTGTTAGCATTTTCCTAAAAAGCACACAACAAGGTTAGAGGATAAACAAGTATAGTTTGAATTAATCCGCATCAACAATATGAATGATTTAAGAAAATGCATGAAAGCTCACAAACAGGAGGGCTTGCCTGTGAAGTTTTACGTGAAATCTTGTCAATCTGCCGAGCAAGTGAGAGCCTATTCATTACTCCAGACATGTAAGTATGATCTACAGGGAAACTGCTGAGATTCTCCTGTGATATTTAATCAACGGTTATGAACTCCCCAGGTTATCAACAAAACGATAAAAAGCACTGAAATATCTAAAGCATGGACAATCTAGAAAAAGTGTATGGTAGTTTGGTATTTGTTATGTCACTTGGAGGAAAATAGACACATAGCTGTTGTGATACTAAAAATGAATACCATATCCACAAACATTTCATGCCAAGTCATGATAATCTTTGAACACAAAGTATTATACAAAAAGTTGAACACAAAGTAGATTGACGCCAGGCCAAGCAGTAGTCCATTGCAGCTTGATGATGACAGACAACCAAATAGCAAAAACATGACGCCTAAGGAGGAAAAGAAAGCTATTGAGATATAAAGCAGTAGCATGAAAGAAACCTTACCTTCGACAAAGACTTGCAAAGAGAATAAAACTTGGACTTGTCAGTTGAGAGATTAACGCAATGCTGCAGCCAGCCAATGACTTCCGTGCTGTCCTTCCACTTCTGTGGATATAAACCTTAGAGGAAGAAAAAATTTAAAAACTCGTATATATCCTAGAGAAGTGTAGACTCAAGAAATAAACAAATCACCTACATCAGTTGAGTGTGGCAACTGATAATGGATAACTGTTCGCACATCATCAAAATCCATACCCCTTGCAAAACCATCAGTTGCGACCAAAATGGAATTTTCACTTCCACGGAAGCGATCCACAGCCTAATTGACCACAAAAGAAATCAATCAATGGAATGCCATTGACAAAACCATGAGACCCAAAAAACAATGGAATGTCTACCATAATAAAAGAAGGCATAATTTATACCGAAGTAAAGAACAGATACATGAAATAGACTAATCTCGAAACATTCAGATTCTGTAGAAAACTAGACATTTGTATGAAAAAAAAATCACCTTCATGCGAGCTCTTTGTTGCATTTGAGCATGGTTTGTCAATACATTAATTCCAAGAATGAATAATATAGAAGAAATGTGACGTAATGCGCGATTGATGTACAAAATATTATTGTGCGACCTTGCCCGTGAATACTCAATATATAATACAGATAGGCATCCTTATCCTCTTCACTGCACCTGTAAAATACAAGCAAAATAAATATGTCAGTGTGTAAAAGCTGTCAAGTATAGGTTTTTGCATCGAAAGTATAAAACAAACTAGATCCAAGTTTATAGCCAAGATGAAAAGAATTTGTAAGACAGAAGTCATACTCAATAAAAGATTCTTCAAGCTTCTCAGGCAAGATTGAAGCTTTTGTCAAATCAACTATTTCAGCATTAGGTTTCATTCCAGCTTGTTTTCGACAATGCTTCAATAGAGCTTACATCATCAGGCGTCGATGCCTTTGAAGTAGATAGGCCGCGCTTCAACTTCTTCCGAAAAATTAGATGAAAGTGCAAGCGTGGCTGAGAACACAAAGGTTTGCCGCTTCTTTATTTGCAAAATTGGTACAGTCTCACAGTTTGGCATGGTTTTTGCAGCTTGTTCATCAGAACCATTGGTCAGTGGAAGCATCTCAATGATAGATTGTAATTCACGGAAATGGCCTCGCTCGATCATTCTATCAGCCTCGGCCCAAGACGAAGAATGACAATGAATGGAGCTGAGTCATGAAAAGCAATGTGACACGTCAACACAGATAACCAGAACATGGCAATCACAAAGTGCAATGCTAATTTTTGTAGAAAACTATGTTCTACTTTATTCTCTGTCAAATATGAGACATTGCTTAGACCTCAAATTCTCAATATAAGCAAAATGTACTAAAACGAACTTGTAAAATGTTCAATCGGAGACCAGAAGACTACATAAGGCTTAGTTGATTCCATAGTGAAAATGACATGTGCCTTCAAGTTAGTTATTTGTAAAAAACGAAAACAAAAAAATCTGTGAAAATGCATATTATAAAACAAATATCAAAATTCCATAAATATATACATCAAATAGGGCAGACAAGAAAGAAGTGAGAAGTTTACATATACATGATGTACTGACCTCAACTAGGTGTTGATTGTTCATCGACATGTGCTCCCACAATCTTCCAGGAGTTCCAACAACAATTTCAGGCTTCTTTTTTCAAAAAGCCGCTCTTGCTTTTTCCATGGATAGACCACCAACAATTGGAACAACATGGATACCTAAGAACTTGGCCGCATCTTTTTTAGATGATCGCATACCTGTATGTACAAAGTTGTATGACATCCAGGATATACGCTTAAAGTGTACTTCGACAGGGTTAGGTAACAGCTTTACAGAACGTATAACTTCATCAACAACTCAGATCGCTGAGTGGACACACACTCCCAACAACCTACTTACACTTTTGTCCTCACTTCACGTGAAATGGGTTAATCTGGTGTTGGACACTAGAAGCTTTATATGTTGGTTTAACCCACCAACTGAACCAAAAAACAACCAAGGTGGGACCAAACTCCACGGTATCAAGTCAACAGACACACACGGGCCTAATTCAAACTAGGCAAGGATGTTACAGAGAAAAGATCATCTAGGAACCAATAATAAAACAAGATGACCTAATGAAAAGCAGAATTTAATAAACTCACAACACTAAGGGCATCGGGAGAGGGGTTACAGTCAAGTCCCTAGCCAGGGAGCACTTTTGCCTACCAAATTGAAAGGCCCAGTTGATGTGTACATTGACTATTTGGTCATTCCTTTACCTGTTTGGCGAGCTCCCTTGTGGGTGTCAGAATAAGAGCACGAAGAGGGCTTCCACCAGAAAGTTCCTCCATTTTCTCATCTTCCTGGTGCAATCTTATGCCTTTTCTCGCTTCTTCAAGGAGACGTTGCAGAATTGGGAGGCTAAAAAGCAAGTGTCTTTTCCCGAACCTGTCTCTGCCGCACCGATAACATCCTGTTGCAAAGTAAATATCAGCACACTCAGAAGACTTTGAAGGTTTATGGCAGAAGTTTAGAGCTCATTAAATTCAACAAGGGACCAAATTAGCAAAGTAAGTTAAAAGAATACAAACTTTTAGATGACATACTTTGGGAAAAAAACATGTAAACAAGTTCAAAGTTTGAGTAAAGAGGTTATACAGTTAAACAGTTGCAATAAATCCATAAGTGGTCAAAACTGTATCATGGTATTCATTCATTCTCAATATGCTGGTCAATTTTCGTCCAGTGGACAATTTGACATACCTTGCCCTGATGAGCTGCTGCAGGAAAGCAAGACTTTTGTATAGGTGTTGGCTCTTTTGAACCCAAGTCTGTGCATCGCCTTGAGAAGCAGAGGGTGCAGCCTAAGCTCACGCCATGCAGAAAACATCATCCTCGGCCAAAATCAGCTCATCATCCTTATCTTGTTCCATATTCTCAGTGTCATCTTGCATGTCTGCAGGGGTGAAATAGGAAGAGCAGTATGAAGTAAACTCCTGTGCTGATCAGACAAATTTGCAATGCTAGGTACCACGTATGACATACGAAAACAAAATAAACACCACAGTGACGCTTTACAAGTGCAGTGCCTCGAAAGAACAATCTAGTCTGTATAATCACCTTCTGCATTGTCACTAGCGACATCCTCATCACCTCCTGCTCGTCTCATTATCCTTCACCTTCGTCTTCTTCTTGTTCCCTTTTCCCCCTTCTCCCCTTTCTCCCTATCCTCGACCTTTTCTCCGCTTTCGCTATCCACTTGCTCATTGTCATCTACCAACGCACCGTCGACACTGAAGCCCCTGTCATCACCCCCCACGCTTCCCGCTTCTTCGTTTTCTTCTTCTTATTCTTCTTCCCATGAACCTTCCCTACTTCCTCTACGCCCTGTTCTACGTCATCCAATACGCTTCCGAAGATGCCGTAGTCTGCCTCATCGATCTCCTCCAAATCCAGAAACCCTGAACCAAAGCCCCAGCTCGCCGCATCAGTCACCAAACGGGAGAAATCCAGCGAAGGAAATACACCAAAGAGCGCGCAATCCTGGCATTAATTACCTCCCTTCCTTTCCGCCGGCAAGGACGAGGAAGGGATCCTCAACCATGGTGCTGGCGCCTGAGGAGACCCCGTCGGTGTCGGCGGCGGCGGCTCGCTTCGGCTGCTTCTTGGGACGATTCTTCTTGTGCTTTTTTCTTAGTCCTTCCGCTGCCTTCCTGCGGAGGAGTGGTAGGTTCCGACGACACCTGGGGGCGGTTGCTCGGGCTCGACCATCGGCGGCGGAGCGGGCGGAGGGCAGAGGCGGCTGCAGTTGGGGAGGAGAAGAGGCGAGCAAGGGTTTTAGTTTTGTTTGGGCCCTTTTGCAAATTGAGGCCTGTTTGGCTCCAGCCGCCACTCGGGCCGGCCTGCCTCGACCAAGACGATCCATCAAGGATCCAATGGTTGCTCAAAAAAAAAAAAAACCAATGATCCAACGGCCACGGAACGCCACACTTGGCGGCCCCGCGCCTCCCGTGACGACCAAACCAAACCAAAAGTTCCCCCGCACGGACCCACCGCGAGGCGGACCTGCCGTGACACAGCGACAGCCACCACCAATCTACTCACTTCACCGACGTGTAGGCCCCAACATAGATAGGCCCCACTCGTCATCTACCTTTCCACGTCATCGTGCCCGGATCACTTCACGACGGCAGGAAAAAAGGCTTCGAATCCCACAAGCGAAACGCGAGTGACGAAAAGCAGAAAACAGAATGCAGGAAAGGGGGCGCAGCCATTTTAAAACCTTGCTCTTCTCCACCTCGATCCCCTCCCCAACCCACCCGCAGCGCCACCACCACCAATCCATCCATCCAGCCTTCCGCATTCGCCACCCTCCCCGTCGTCGCGCCTCCGCGAACCCCAGAGCCTAGGCCGCCGCCCCCGCGCCTCCGCCCGTGGCCGCGGGGGAGGGACTCCCTCGACTCCGCCCGGTGGGAGCCGCGGCGGCACGTCCCCGGATCTGAGCTCTCTCGGCCTTAGGGTTTTAGGCCGGGGGATGGACCTTATGGAATAGCTTGGAGCCCGAAATCTCAACACTTCTACGCCCTTTTCAGGTGAGCGGGCGCGGCTGATCTCGACGGGTGGGGAATGGCGGGGGTTGTGGTTTTAGGCGGGGGTTTTGACGCCTCACGGATGCTTGTGGTTTTGGGTTGCCGGGCAGGTGGGCTCTCCTCACGGCTACTACAACGTCCTGACGAACCAGCCGCACCTGGCGAACCAGTTCACGGACAACAGCAGCGTTGTCAGACTGAACTGCGAGACGGCCTGGTGGACGTTCGAGAGACGGTGGAGGTACAATAACCGTATAATCCCCATCCCCTTTTTTTTTTCTGCTGTTTTTTTCCTCCCTGGCGCTGGTGGATTATCCTCGTTTTGTGAAATATACCTAGTACAGGTATTCAAGTGATTCGGTTAGTTCCCGTATATTTTGAATTTTAGACGCGATCATGTGTTGGAAGGTCTTGTTTTATGGACTGGCTTGATAGTAATTTATGGCTGCTTTTCTATATTTTGAGATTGTTGCATCTGTTATGCTGTTGGGGAATTGAACCCATTGTGAAGCTCCTGGGAATATGTTGCTGCTCTTTTTTTTTTTTAAAAAAAGAAGAATCAGTACTGGTAAAGTTGCTTTTTGGGAAGATCTCTGATTCCAGGTTTATTTTTTCTTTGCACATATATTTCTCTATTCATGGGGATCTTCTATACTGTAGTTCAATAGTTCTGTTTGAAAAAAAAAAAAGTGTTATCTTAAACATGTAGAGGTATACTTTCAATGCCAAACAAAAGTGAACAAATTGGTTGCTATTTGTTCTCTTAATGAAAACATGTAGAAGTATACTTTTTTTGTTAGTTATATCTTGGTATAAGAGAATATACTATGTCTATTTTTAACTTGAAGGAACCAGGACATTAAACCTGATCTAGCCACCACAATTTTCTGTTCTTCATCCAGAGCACGTTGTTGTTTCGTCATCCAAACTCTGATGAGCCATATTTTCATATTGTTTTAGCCATTTTACTTATATATAATTTTATTTACTTTTTGCAGGTTATCAATGATATGATGATGTCCATGAGTGTAAGTAAGGTTGAGGTTAAAACAGCGAATTTCTTAGAGTCATGGGGTATAACGCTGTTGGTTACTGGCTCTAGTGCAATTGAAGGGGGCTACCCTGTTCGCAAGCGATTTGCTCAGAATATTGTTCTTGCTCCAAAGAAAGATGGATATTTTATATTCAGCTTATCTTCAAGCTCTCATCTGTGATGAGTATATGATGATCGGTACCCTGTTGCTGATTACAATTGTGCTAACAAACATGCCCCAAGCGGATGTGTCTTACACAATGGGGTGAAACAGGTATCTTTCTTTTCAATGGTATTTAAGTTATTATATACATTTGAACAACTAGTTGTTTCCATGAGCTTTTTCCTATAGCTTTGTGACATCATGTGTGTTACATGCTAATAAGTACATATTGAAGTGAACCTCTTTGGGTAAAATGTTTTGTTGTACTGCTTTTGTTATCTGCGGATAATAGAATTCACATGACTGACAAGGTCACCAGTTAATTTTCATGTCTTATCCACATATTTCTGGTCTTTGCTAATCCTTTCTCATTCCTATTCAAATTTGATGAAAAGTTTCTGACAGTAAACTTTGCCATTTAAATTCTGGATAGTTATTGCATTCTCGTTTTTGAGATTCAGTGAATATCTGTATAAAAAGGTGCATGTATGTCATCATTGTACTGAGATTCTTTGTTGCGTAATTCACCAGGGTCTGATTATTTGGATGGAGAACCTGAGGTTCAGGAGACTGTTGTCCCTGCTGAAAATCATGTGCAGCACCAAGATCCTTTTGGAATATACGGCAGGCAATGGGTTTTATGATGAAACTCATACAGCGCGCATATTCCTTCACTCCCCAGTTCAACAGACGTAAAAGGGGGACTCACCTCTCTGCTCCTCCCCACCCCTCCCTTCATCGCCACCCTTGAAGAGCCGATTGGAAGAAGCACCCAAGACATATGCTTCAGTGGTAAGCAAACATGTGTTATAGTTAAGCTCTAACCTCTAGTTTCTGCTTTTCTTGATTGCTTGCATTGGTATCAGTTGCTAAGAAACGTGAAGGCGACGATGGCGACTGTAGAGACCCCAGCAGACTAACAGTTGGCCCCACAGGCAGTCTGCCCCAGTGCATGAAAAGTCTAACTTGGACGAAATCATCGGGCTGTTAGCACCCCTGAGGATGAAGGTTTTTGTCTTCTTATTTTGTGCATTGTTCCACCCATGCTTATGATGAATTTTATTTTATTTGACCTGTGTTTAAACTGTGTTGTCATTAAAAACAATTTATAGGTAATCAACATTGCTAAAAATCCATTTGATCCTTATGCCCCTGAACTGGTCTTGTTAGCTATTTGGTTTTTATTCAAATCTTCCAGTTTTAGGTTTGAGCTTTTCAAGTAGGGGCTCTTGTTATTGTATCAGTTTTTGTAAATAATGATTCTTGCTAGGGACTAGGTGCCTTGTTAGATACCCAAACTCC